>JAWNGG020000186.1:342500-510514 GCA_036937485.2 Tetragonisca angustula
ATTGTTTCTAGCTATAAAAAAAAAAAACGAAGTAGCTAAAGATAATAGCAAATTTCGAGAAAGTTATAACGTATAATTTTACACAAAACGTATAATATTCTAAAAATATACAATTCATCCGAGCATGCATATTTTTTGATTGTTATTTACCTTTTTCACACTGAAACAGTATATAACGTTAACGCCTCGTTACAACAATACGTTTACATTGACACTGCGATTGCTAGTTCACATATGGTTGCATACTGAATTATATTACATTATAAAAGCAAATAATTGCGTTCAAGGAGCGACACTTTTTTAATAAATTACCGAATACACAGCGAAGACAAGTCGATGAAAAAGTCTAATCCATTGTGAATATTGTTCGTCAAACTCGACACTTGTAACAAAGTAATTCTGCCGGAATACGATAATAACGTAAATGAACGGATGTACGGAAGAGCGCGTAAGTTGAACGAATTCGCCTAAGAGTGTGGTAGATATGAATCAGTATATTGCATGTGCGTACACAACACTTTACGTATCTTGAAACCTCGTTCAAATTAATCCAAATAACTTGGAACTTCTTTATTTATTTCACTTTTCTTGATAATTTGTCTAGTCTGATGTCCTGAACGTAAACAACTTGTATTTAAGCATATAACGAGGCCTGTGAACACTAATAATAGTCTGATAACACTACAAATCTGGATAATTTGCTACATTTGGGACAGAATTGTTAAAATTCTTGAACGTCCTCGACAATCTTTAAAATCTCTGTGTGAAGCGTGTATCGTTAGAAAAAAAGAAATACAGTTGAACTGAATGATCAATTTCTAAAACGTCTTGAAAACTGATGACCTATGAAAAGAAACAGAAGAAGAACATGATACCGGGCACGATGATGCGTAAATTGTGGATGTTTATGCAATTTTCGTGATGTTTATTCTCTGCGCATTTTCAAATTTCCCATAAATGCATGAACATCCGTCTCAATGATGAGTAAAAAAAAAGAAAAAAAAAAAATGACTCACCTTATGAACAGGCGGTTCCGGCGGGGGAACGTGAACGTTATCCCCGTGTTTCTTGAGACAAGGTGGCCTGTCCGGTTGGCGGAAAAGTCTACCATCCTGGATCACAAGTCCTCGATCGACTGCTCTCTTAGCAGATAGCCTAAGCGCTGTTCTCAAGTCACCTTCCGCTTCTTCTTCGACCGTGTGACTCTGTCTGATGTACTTCTCGATGTTCTTCAGGGTCGATCCCTCCCTTTCGCCTAACTCTCTGACAGCCTTGCTCAGTACCTTGCTCAGATCCGAAGCTTTGCCTACCTTGAGCGGCTTCGACTGCAAGCCGCCCGGATCTTTGTACGACGATTGTCCCTTATTAAAGATCTTGAGCACATCGCCACGTTTCACTGCAACTTCCAGGTGTTCGGCGATCTCCTCCTCGTGATAGTTATGGTGTTGGCGAATGGCGTGGCATATCCGCTCGACACTCGGCCTTTGTTTCTGGCTGCGGATTTTTCGGATCGCGTCCAGGAACCAGGCCAACCACGTGTCAGCGGACTCGGGATCGTCCATGGCTTGTCAGGGTCGGCCGTCTGCCGACGAAAGCGGCGGCGGCGACACCGGCGGCGACGTTCACGTACCAGGCCAGATTATATACACCCGATTGACAATGCCCGAACGCCTCCGGGTCAATTTTTCACGCTCAGCTCCTACGACTTACTCACATTCTGCGCCTGACAACTCTTTGCCTCGCACGATTTTTCTACAAAGTTGATGCCGTTTCACATCTCCATGCGTCAAGGTCGCGCCGCACTTCTTATGCTGACCCTAAAAAAACCAGAATATACCAATCAACCAAACAGTCTTTCTCTTTGTCTTCTTCTCTCTCTCTCTCTCTCTCTCTCTCTCTCTCTCTCTCTCTCTCTCTCTCTCTGTTTTCCTTTCTCGTTTTCCACTTGTTACAGTCAATATATACCTCAGTTCAGGACGTACGAAATTTTTGAACTGTTTCTGCTATATTAATTTATTATTTGCCACAAAAATTAATCTGGCTAATGGCATAACAATGCGGATTTTTATTACAATTAAAGATGCAAAAGTCCATGGAATGTACATAGTACGAGAGAGAGAAGAATATTATATATATAAATTATTAATATCTGTTGCAATATACGATTAATCCAAGTTCTACTCTATCCATCATTTTCACACAAGTATCTGCAGTGTATGTTACGTTTTGCACGTTTTCTGCATCTTTAATTATAAATGCATATCCTACTGATAACACACGATGTATCTCATGTACCATATTAATCAGATATACCGTGTGACATTCGATTACTATTATACGGTAACATTCGTACGTTGCTAGCTACAACTCGAATCGTGGCAAGCTGTCCAAACGAAATACACTTCCCCCAATCGTTTTTTCGTTCCCATTCGACAAACCCGTGAGAATTCTTCGAGCGTTACTCAACGAAACACACACATGAAAAAAATAACCCGCTCTTTTTGCAAAACCAAAACGACTCGAAATAAAGTGACCACTTCAAGAGAATGAAAGAGCTACCTTATCTCTACATTCTAGATCCCAACAGCGAATCAGTCGTTACCGTAAAAAGCTGTCCAGCTGGAGGTAGCTAGAAATCATTCAAAACTGCTCAATTTTTCAACTCGTTACAAACGATTGACCGATTTTCTTCTAAGCGGCAAACTTTCTCCTCGACGTAAGCAAACTCAACACAAGGTGTACGTGTTATGTGCACATGGGAGGGAGTGAAATATTTTAAACTATACGTCGTACTGATATATTGCATAATTTCGAATAAATTGTCGCCACACGTGATTTGTTGAATCGATCGGGCACATATTATGTTTGTTATACAAAGAAAATTGAATATTAAAATATTCTGAAATTTCATTGATCCCGTGAAATATATGAATGAAATACTCGAACGTTTAAATACTTTTCAGATCCCCGCAAAATGTGTATTTGCATTAAATATCTCGTAAGATATGACGGATCATAATAGAATCCTACCAACGCTAATGAAATTTCGAAAATATAGTATACATTCACAAAAAATTTCTACAAGTGTTTAAGTATGTTTGGCAACCACTATATATAAGTTCAAATTCAACAGAATCCGAAAAGTTAGAACATTGAGCAACTTATTCCGGGCTAAAAAATTTCTATTGCTCTAAAAAAAATTCTAACGGGACCACTTGTTGTTGATATTCGAATTCGATGATAAATATTCAATAATCGAGCCCGCTATACGCGAAAGATATACAGAGAGAAGGATCTCCAAACAAAAACGATACAGTTATAATGATACAAGGCAATCTAGAAGGATGAGATGCAACACTGTGTTTGCACAGATTAACTTACTAAAGTCAGCATTACCCAATGCAAATCGTACCATATGACGATATGTTTGCTCGACAGATCCCGTGGGATTTGTTTGACCGATTTCGTTCTAATATTTCCGCCGTTCGTCATTCTTCATGGGCAACGTTCGTTAATTAAACGGGAGGTACTCGTGTCGAACAATAAATTAAATCAACCTAGCGTTCTTTGTCCGTGAATCACTAAGAAACGCGGTCTTATTATATGACTAATCTTTGTTTAACATACGCGTCACTGAATAAAGCGTTGGCGAAACAATTGTTTCGTTCGCGTTCGAACAAAAAAAAAAAAAAAAAAAAAAAAAACCAACTAGAAACGAGCGTTGAACGGATAAAGGTTAATTCCTGTCTTTTCTCACGACGGACTTGAATTTTAAATATCAGCCTTGGCTCGAATTTATTAATCGGCCAATTATCGGCACGATTCCAACAATTACGAAGAACAGGAGTATATAGGAAAACGAACCAATGGAGGGAGAGAAGAAAGGAGGGAGTGGAGAGAGAGAGAGAGAGAGAGAGAGAGAGAGAGAGAGAGAGAGAGAGAGAGAGAGAGAGAACGGCAAGCGAATGAACGCACTACACATTCAGAATTTTCCATCGAAAATCAACCAATGTATATTATATGTACGTATAAATCTTTTCTCTTCTTTTTTCAGTAACACTCGGAAGTGACTCACTTCTTGTTCACTTCTACAGGTGTAGGCTCTCTGTTTCTAACTCGCACGGTTATTAAACGAAATGAAGTATCGGTGTAAACGAATAACGTTTGTTGGCTAATTTATCTATCGTTGTCCGTTTAAGACACACGACAGTAACGAGGAAGAAGGGAGGCCAGTAGTCAAGCCGGCTGACTGTGTTTGCTGGGGCCTTTCTCACCCGACGGAGAGGTGAAAGAGAGGATGGCAACAGAGAGAGCGAGCAGCTGCCACTGAGAAAACGGACGGTTACCGAATGATTTCAACTACTGCCGACTTGGCGTTTCTTATACTCCGTTTGCTCGTTTCTTCTCTATTTTCTTTTTTCTTTTCTATTTTTCTTTCTTTTTCTTTTCGTACATTTTTGGCGATTCTCCCTTCCATAAAAATGCTTCTCCCATCGGTATTTGTTTCAATAAAGAAAATACTCACGCATCCCGTGAACTTTAACACGGTACTACACACGCTCGAAGAACAAAAACGCACGAACGGAGAGCGCCGTACGATTTGAACGAATTTTCAGTTACGAGAGGGTACGGAGAAGAGCGCAGAGGAAGAAAATGATCCGAGACGAATGGTATATTTGCTAATAATCACCAACTGGTTACCGTCGGGTAGCCATTTTAATCTCAATGGTAGCCAATTTACAATCTCAACACGGGAACACGGTACCTCTGTGCGAACAGGGAAACTTGCCTGACGTTCCTCAAGCAGAAGCAACTGTTAAAACTCGTTACAAGCGACGTTCCTCGTAAGAAAGACACTGTACGGCTAACGAACGTAATCGCGACGGCCGTCGCCCACGAAGCCACCGCTAACGCTACCGACTATGCGCCCAATTTAACTACTGCTAACGATGCTACAACACCGAGTTTTTCATCATTTTCGAGTGAAATACTTGGTGCACGATATACGAGTGAAAGATGTAAAACGACTGAATTACGTGTCTAAGTAGACAGCGAGGACACAAGTTTCTCGAAACCCGACGGGCAGCCATCTTGGGTAGGCACGGCCAACTCTCGGTTGTTTCGCACAATTTTTCGCGCGTAAGAGCAAACGTTTCGGCCGCAACATCGTGCTGTCTAATTTTCCGAACGAACGCCTGGCAAACGGATGGCATTCGGCTATTCGCTTGTTCGGGCATAGCATGAAAAAAAAAAAATATAAAGAAGCGAGGAGAGACACTGCGTATAGAAGATTATCTCCCTCTCTCTTTTGCACTCTATTGCACACTCACTCTCTCTCCCTCTCACTCCTCCATGAGCTGGCGGCCCGACCCGCTGCTGGCCCGTATGCGTCTGGTGATGATTCGCGTGGTTCTCTTACAAGATTTAACGAGAGACTAATTGTTTTTACCTGATCGCGGTAATTCCATGTATAAATCCAGAGTGAAATGGCACAGGGGTCACTGGATACCGTTTCACGGGATATTTAATCACGATTACCAATTATCTTGCGACAACGGCGTCACATTTCACACAAATCAACAAAGGTTACCCACTTGACAAAGATGGCGTTTGCGGGGGTTACACACAGCGCGCACGCGGTGGGGAGCGCACTGCGCACACCGCGCTCACTGTTACGGCGGAATCACGAAACAGTTGTAGCGGCACACGTTTTCCTCGACCAATCAAACCGTCCACTTTGACTCGTACACTCTCATTACCGGTCACACGTGCGTCGCTTTTCGTCCGTTTCCTACCGCGCGCGCACACATGCGCATCACCTTTGTATATCTACATCATGTCTCATGGGATATACATCACGAATAAAACCTTACAAGCGCGGGAATATAAGGTGTACAAGCTGTGATGGAAATATTCAGACCAGCCTAATATCTGCATCCTTAGACCTGATGTACACCTATCTATACGATATCATTCTACTTCCTTCCCTCTCCTACACAACTATTTCATATTCCTACCTTCACTATGGCCGTCGCTTGCTTTACGCTCACTTTAACCATTCCCAATCAGTTCTTCAACACTACACGCGCGCGTCTGCTACATGACGCTGTGTACAGAAGCTTTGTCAACGAGCTTCCAGGACCGTACCCTTCCACGTTCGAGCCACCTACCTAGAAATATTAACGACACTTTTCAGACCACTGTTTCTCTCTGTTTTCTACTTTTTTCCTTTTTGTGTCAACACGTGAATGTAACTTAGTTTCTTTCAATTGTTCCTTTTATATATCTCACCAATTTATACGTAGAACGTAAGAATAGAATGAACAACAATATAATCAATTTATATTTTAACCTATTACGAAAATATGTATGTTACCGAGTTATGAAAAATTGAAAGAAATATCTAAAGATTCCTGTCATCTTAATTATAACTACCGTGCCCTTCTGTTTTTCCAATTGTAAATCTAGAATATATGTCAATTTACTAAAGAAACGATCGATTTTTTTTTAAGATTCACATTCTATGTATGTATGCATCTTCGTCTTGCTTCATAATTTCTTACACATGCATATGTATGTACATATGTGAACCGACGCAGACGTACTGTGCGATCGTGCTGTTCTTTTTTTTAATTGTTTCAACAAGTGCGCTTATATCTTGCAATACTGGAAAGACAATTACACGCAAGTGATTATACATTAATCATTTGTCACGTTTTACAGATTTCCATCAATTACTATAACTATATAATTGACAAGCAGTGTAATAATAATAAATTTAAAGATTCGTGTATTTAAAAAATAAAGTGCAATTTTCCTAGATTATTACACTAACAACAACAACAACAACAATAATAATAATAATAATAATAATAAAAATATCATTAAAAACCTATGCAAATAATATTATTTAGCCATTATATTTTCTGTTACTGTATCCGTTTACATAATAATAGTTCTACACTTTCCTCGATATATATATATATATATATATCAATCTACTATCAATCTAGTATTGATATATAGATAATATATATCAAATTACTAAGAGTATTGAAATTTTTTGCATTTATGTACAAAGATCAGTAACATACTTTTTATTAATACTTAGTATTAATATAATTCTATTAAATAATTAATCCTTTCATACGCGGATTGGGTCTATGAGAATATTTCCATATTAATTGTTATTCAACTGTACATTAAAGGATTAATATTTTTCTTGTTCTTGTGCTTTTCATTATAAAAGAAATAATAAATTTAGATGTAGATAGGTATAAATTTGTTTTGTGACTCTAGAAATCGAGGTAAAAAGTTGATAAATAATTTATTAAGTACAGAGTTTACAATTACTAACTGGCTTAAGTATGATCAAGGAGTGAAATCAGGTTTCCCTTCGTAAGTACATCCAGATCTTTGTATAATTTGAGTTGCAGCCCAAATTGCACATTTTATACAAACTTCTATACTTCTACCTTGTACAAGTTGTGCCAAAAAACCTGAAAGAATAACATGTAATATTTTTTAAGCAAATTATTAATTTTCAGTTGGAGAATGCTTACCTCCTACAAATGCATCGCCTGCTCCATTAGTATCAATAACCTTTTCGCTTGGAAGTTTTGCAGCAGGAAATTCCATAATAGCATTATCTTTAACGACTAATATGCTATCAGGACCTTGTGTTATTATAACAATTCTTTGCTTCTTCTTATTCAATTTTTCCATTTGTGATAATTTTAATGCAATTTCTTTTCTATTTGAGGTTTGAAAATCATTTACCTTTGCAAATGTATCAGCTTCCACTTCGTTACCAAATAAAATATCTACGTAAGGAAGAGCTTCTAACATTGGTTTTTTGTAATACATACATAAAAATGGTGCACTCAGATTCATTACAAACATTTTATTTTTTTCTAAAGCATGTTGAGCAACTACCTGAATAGTTTCTGGGCTTACAGTTAAGAAAAAACCCTGAAATTTAATATATTGTGCTTAATGTCAGGCCTGAATTTAATCAAACTACCAAATCTAAGGATTAATAGATTTAAATTGATACATACAGAAACATAAATATATTCTGCCATTTCTACAAGCTTCTTATTTTCAGATTCTTCTATGTGTGAAGGTGAAAAACAGGTAGCTGCAGCTAAGTTGGCACATAAGGAACGTTCATTTCCAGTAATAAGAACAGCACAGGTACCAGTAGGCTCTTTCTTTGTATATTGATAACGAATATTTAACCCATCTGCTCGTGCTCTGTCTTCCAAAATTTTTGAATACTTATCCATGCCAACGCAACCCATATAAGTTGCAATTCTTGGTTTCTCCAGGAACCACTACAGGATAGTTAATATTTGATATTTCTATTAACTTAACATAATGTAAAATAATGTAAATGATTTACTTGTGTTACTCGCATAGTATTTTGTACAGAACCACCGGCGATAAAATCTGCTTTATACAATTCAATTAATTCATCATACATAGGCTTATGTTTTTCTTCAGCAAGAATTGCATCGTTTGATTTTAAATCATATTTTTTTAGAAAATCCCTATCTACTGTAGCTGAAATATCAAGAAGAGGATTACCCAAGCCTAGTAGAAGACCCTCCCTGAAATATTTTAAAATTGTTGTTTCAAACAGATGTATAAAATCTATTTCGATGAAATCCATTGTGAATATTTTACCTTTAAAATAAATATTTATTTTATCTATCTTATTTCTATATTTATTTCTCTATTTTATTTATCTTCTCTTTTTTTCTTTACATATTTAAATAAGAATTTATATATTAAAGAAAAAAAAAATGCTACACTAAAAGACTATTTTATAACCTGAATGTTTTCTTTTACAATATTCCTGTTACATTTATAGCATGAATTACAAACATACACGTATATATGTATAAAGAAAAAAAGATTAATTCTTTTTGATATGTATTTATAAAAAAAAAAAGAAAATTCATATTTTATTTTTGAATGATTCACAATCATGTGAGCACATGATCAACCATGCATGTAAAACCTAACCCTCAGTATTTTAACATAACCTGAAGCGTATGATGAATTGAAATATTGACCATAAATGATAAATAAAAAATATTTTCAATATTAAATTATATCATACCGTAAGTTCATCGCCATTTGTCAAGATTTTCGTGTAGTTCGTTATAAACGAACATGTATATTGACAATACGCCACTAAACTGTGGCGGAGATATTAGTTGCTCGCTACTGCGAAGTACAACGAAATCACGTGCACTTGAAACTGTGTTTATGTTAAAATGTTATCTTTATTGCTAACGTTTCATACGTTATCTTAACATTTTTATTTCATAAATGCAGTAAATACTAAAAATTCAAGAATTTAAAATGATTACATTAATTTCTGTTCAAATAATTACTAAACGTACTATAATTCTTTTCGTAAATTTTCCATCACGTTTAAATGTACATGAAAAAATATGCCACTATTATCACCTAATAAACTTATATAACAGCATTGTTTAATATACATATTACCGAGGCATTAGTGCATACAACATATCGTTGTTTATTATATTGTACAATTCATAAAAGAAAAAATTATATATTATCTTTGATACACGTAACATCTCTAAAAAAAACATTACATTTAATATATTTTTATATTCAGTATGTAATTTACATTTAATAAAGTAACTTACTTGCATTATTAATAAACAGATCGCACATGTATCATTTTTTAATTTCTTAAGTTATACGCATTTATTGTACATTACTAAATTCAGTAAAAGAATCTTTTTTCTTTTTCTTTTTAGTTCCTTCTTATATCCTGATAGTATTTTATATACACATTGGTTATTTAAATTAGCGTTATATTACTTACCACCAAATTTTATATTTTAATATTCAATACACTATTTTTCATCAGGTAAGGTATCTTCATAAGTAACTTCTATTATTAATTATTCAATAATTCATTAATCATTGTATTAATACACAATATGTTTATATACATATGTTTGTACTTTTATTGTAGTCGATAACAAAGAACGGGGAAAAAAAAATTCGAACAATTTATGTTACGAATATCACATTGAAGAGCAGCAAAAAAAAAGCATGGCGATAGAACAGCGTCGATGTTGAACAATTAAACACGCTAACTGCTGCATTAAAATATCTATAATGCAAAAAGGAATAATAAGGGGAGAGGTGTAGAGATTTTACTTCCTTACGATACCTTCTTCTCGTGCTTCCATACATTCAAGAAAAGTCTTAAGAAATCCAGTGTTAGTATGATACACAGAAGAGTGTCGGGGATGAACAAGTTTGCAGAATCGCCATATCCAATGCTATCTTAGATGCTGGACACCTACACATTCGCACACGAGTTCTCCGTACCGTAGTTTTTTTTAATGTGTACATGCGCATATACTTTGCTGCATCTCCTAAGAAAGAAAACATGACTCTCAAAAAGTTCGACAAACAAAAAAGAAACGTATGAATTTTTAATGCTTTCAGAGAAGAAAACACGTGTATTTGCGTTTTTTCTTTTTTTTTTTTTACTTGCATTTTTCACACGGATCAGAATGATACAGAGTGAACTTGCCTTTATATACACTGTGGTTTACACCCAATATACTTGTCCAAAGTGGGATCTGCGGTGCCCATATCCATCATCATTCACCACCACTTTTGTCAGTCATGGCGTGCCTTTGTCAATGAAGTACGAAGTTGTCCTGGTCGACAATTACATTTCACCTCATAGGATACGGTTGCTGCACTATTTTTCTTTCTCTATCTTACTCTCACTTTCTCTTTCTTTCTCTCTCTCTCTCTATCTCTCTCTTTTTCTCTTTCCCTCCATTACTCTTTCAATTTATCTTTTTTCTCTTTCTCTTTCCTTTTGCAATTGACATCGTCAAAGCCCAGCTCCTTCCATGTATGTCCAGAAGCGCTTGAGGCAGGGGCTCTATCGTGTCCTATATCATACATCACATTACAATATGCATAATGTTTTTTTTAAATTTCTCTGCGACGCGTCTCTCTATCACTTTTTTTTTTTTTTTTTTTTTTTTTTGACAATTGATAACCGACGACCCGAGACACGTATAATTTTCGTCGCGCATGTGAAGAATTACACGTCCCGGCTCTTTTTGCAGTTCTATTTTACTTCCGTTCTCACATACGCATGTTAAATATATTATCGTTGTCCCGATTTCTACGTAGTCAGTAATACATTTCTATTGCGCTTTATACTTTTCCGTTTTCATATATTTATACATAGTTTCTTTTCCTTTAATACGTGTATATCTTTTTTTGTTTGGCTTTATCTTTCACTTCTCGAAAGTCGCGCGTCACGCGTCATTTACCACACCAGCGACTGATACAGTTGCGTTATTCGTGGAGGGACTCGGTACATATTTCCGATAGTTACTTGGCTCGGGAATTCTCATACCGTCGACCTTTTATGTTATGAGAGTTTGTGCATATATCTCGGCAACCCCGGCGACGCATCTCAACTTGAACGGTTGCAACAACGGCTTCAACGGCGGAGACTACCATATATACAGTACATGTTCGTAAGGCCACGAAATAACGTCAGATCACCGTAGGAGACGTTGCCCGATCGACGTGTGTTAACTCCGGTAGAATGTAATCTTCGACGACTTGATCGATCGAAACTGCCGTCACACATTGGACGAGAGAGATCATACTTTCCATATTTCGAGTTCCGAACACGATGACGCAACACACATACGTGTATATGTGTCGGTCAATATAGATTCCGCTTTTTCTTTTTGGCTCATTCCGTCGACTATTCTCGCGTGTGCTAATCGCGTCAATAACGGACGTCGCATTCGCATGTATTTTTTTTAATTACGTAACCATCAACTGAGATAACTGAAATGTATGTAGATTACACGAATACGCCTGCCTATCATTTCTCAGTAACTATATACCCCAAGAGATTATTCGTTACGTATCTAAAAACGCATATATACATAATTTTTAATGGCGTGAAATTCCCTCATATCCATTTTACTGTCGTAGAAACGGTAACTCGGATTATAGCTTCACTATCATTTTCCAGCATAAATTACTGAATTGCTATCGTCAAGCTAATCGAAATTATCATTATTATTTTTATTACAATTGCTTATTAGAGAGCAAAGTTTAACACTTGGTAATCGTTAAACTGGTAAAATAGGATAAGAAATTTAACAAGATATTCACAAATGAAAACGTGTAAAATAAAATGAGACAAAATAAAAGAAAAAAAAATACATACCAAAACATGTGTGCAACGAAAAATGCATATACATGTGTATATGTGTGTACAAAATTGATACAATCGTTCACCGTATATTTCGACTATGTTTATTACTATTTTCACGATATTTGCGAACGAAAGTTCTCACTCGTGTCCAAATAAGAAACAACGGAACAGAAACAACTCTACTGCATGTACAACGGAATTATATAGCAGAGAGCATAGTTGTTAAGAAATTACCCACAATAGTTCTGCCTATAAAGTTACATGTCAGTTGTTTTTTTTTTTTTTTTTTTTTTTGTATAAACAGGCAACTAAGAAACAAGAAGGGGAGAACTAATCTAAGTTTTTCTTTCGCCCGATCGCGAGAGAAAAAATAGGGAACGTGAGGAGCGTAACTACGCGGTGACACACTGTTACGTGTATGTTGGCCGGTTTTTTACTTCATAAAGCGAGTGCGACGACGGAAATAAGGCCGACGACACGCATATTCTCGGTTCTCCAAGGAATTGTCAATAATATCGTGTGTCCGATGATTACGACGACACGTTCGTAACGCACGAAACGCAGGAAGCCAGTAAAAAGCGCGCACATCCGTTTAACCAACGAATTATACGGGGCGTGTAACTTCTTAGTGACAATATATCTTACGGAGGTGACAGGGGACTGGATAGTATTAACAGAGGGCTCGGATTGTACGGGAAGAAGGGGTTGGTGGCAATCAACTTGAGTGACGAAAAAACGGTGCAAATGATGATTAAAGAACACGAAACGCCTTTTTTGTGAATCTTCACAAATACATTGTTATTACATTCCTTTCTTTAAACCATTATCAGTATGATTATCATTAATCTAATTACCTCTGAAAACAGATCGTATCATCAAAGAAAAAAAAGGACCATGGGAAAAACGGGGCGGGGGGGGACAGAAATATTACACACGTCGTCAATGTGTATACGCTGCTCAAAACGAAAAAACGGTGATAATCAGTATATCTATATTTATATATATAAGTGTACGTGTCTGTGTTTGTTTGTATATGTAAATATATATGTAGGTGTGTGTGTGTGTATGTATGTATGTATGTATGTATGTACGTATGCATGTATGTACGTACGTATGTTCTGAGAGGTGTATATACACGCACTCGTGCATGTGTACTTTTTTCTTTTTAAAGTGTGTATGTATTTTTATGTATGTATGTATTTATAAGCTAAACGGAGCGCAGTTGCGTTTGCCGTATTAATTTTCGGTAATTATTCACGTTAATTAATTCTAATATGTTAATAAAACGATATTACGTTACTACAGATTAACGATATAATGTTCGCACGACCGAGATTTAAGAATCCCATACAGAATCGACGCATCCCTACGAGTCTAACTGGGTCTCTGAAATTCTATCCTGTAAGATGTTATTTTTCTTTTCGTCTGGTAATCGGGGACCGATTCCGACAGTCGAACCCGCACGCACTTTTCTTGTTACTTGAATGTTATACATAAATACGACATTATTTTATCTCTATTATTCTCGTATCGGAAAGCATTATGATTATATACGGCGGAGGAATATTTAAACGATAATTGGTAAATCACACGCACGCAGATATCATCGCCTTCTTTGGCCGTTACTTAATACGCTAAAACGGCGGAAATTATCGTCGCATAATATCGAACAACCGTTCTCTGCCATTTACAACACATTTCTCTATTACACGCATCACGAGACACGGTTTCTGCCGAAACTAACTGGGGATGATCCGAAGCGCGACGATAAAGGATATATCGTGCGTAACGCCGGTGTTCCGATTTTCATTTTTTTTCCCTTTTTTTTTTTTGCGATGTGTTGTCGGGAAACGCCCAGCTAATTTACGTGAAAAGAAAGACCCGGTGTGTATATATATGTATATATATATATATATATATACTTTGTCTGTTATCATTGCGATCGTTGATTTCATACTTTCCAATTTTGCTCCACGCACTCTCTATGCTATGATCAAAGTTGAAATCGATCGATATTCTTGCTACCAGAATACTCGATAAAAAAAAAGAAAAAAGAATTTCTTTCGTTTGTCCACAGATCGCGATATGTTTCTTTAAAAGCGGGTGAAAGTTTCATACGGTGGAGAAAGAATTACACGTGGCGTGTCATCGTCACAGAAACGGTCATCGAATACGACGCGACATACATATGCATACATACATACATACATATATACATATACACACGCATGTATGTATACGCATATATACATATATACATACACATGTTTATACATATACATACGTATGCATCTATGCATATATAAGGTTAAAAGCATCATCCCACCAGCCAGTGTGTTCTTGATCTATTACATATTTTTTATTTTTTCACGTACATTGACAATACTCCAATTCCGATAGAAAATCAAACGCAATTCAAAAAAATCAAACGTTGAGGAAGCGATTTTCTCGGTAGGAGGATGCTACGACAAATATATATTTTTCTTACATTAAAAAGAGAAAATTCGACGATTTTGAATTGATACACGCGTGAAAAAATCAGATACAGGTCCGATAATAAGGGAGGTTCTTTTTCACGGGAGGTAAGCGGACGAACGTCGCAACGAGTGGCGTGTGTGCTTACACATATACACGCACGCACCACACTCGCGCGCGCGCACGTATGCATGTATATAAATGTGTGCATGGGAAATTTTGATGAAAGTGAAGGAAACAGAGAGAAATGTGAAATAATAATAATAATAACAATAATAATAATAATAATAATAATAGCAATAATAATAATAATAAAAGGAGAGATATTTTAAAGGCATACGGCATAGTAAAAAAAGAAACCTGCAATTCGATAAAATATTTTTCCACAAAATGTGTTTTGCTTGCTTAATACGTCCGTATTATCTCTTTTTCTTTCATTTTTGCTTTCTGTTTTCTTTTTTTTCTTCTTTTTCTTTCGGAAGGATAATAGGCGAGGGATTCTCGTCTGTATAGCGCATTAAGGGGAGAGTACATATTTCTTTTTTTTTTCCCGATAGAGCGGGCGAATTGGTAGATCTTCGCGCGTGCAGATCGACAGACATAGACGGCCAAGAGTATCTCGGTCCCGAGGCTTCCTGCTAGCGACAGACACAGACCCGACACACAGAGACAGACAGACCGACAGAGACCGATCCGAGCCCGACGCGACGATTTAGTATGGTGCGAACCGGCGCGACGGCGATGGCCCTCGTAATCCCGGTCTGGTAACCAAAATGAGTCTACGTCAGTTTATGCGAGATCGATAAAAAAGAGATCGGGAAAAAAAAAACCACACGAGCTAAGAGAGGAGCAACTTGTGAGATACAAAAAAAGGGCGGATAGGTAAGTAGACAAGGGTGATTACGTCGCGTTGTCATATGAAAAAAGAAAGAAATCGTACTATCTACGTACCGACAGAGAAAACGATTTGTATACGGTATATAAATACTTTTTCTTTTTTTTCTCTTTTTTTTTTCTCTCTTTTGGAGGTACGAGGGTAAAGATAAGTTACTCATGGGAGAAACTTGATATGGAAATAACACCGCAATGAGTACGTATTTTTTCCTCGTTATTCTCGCTAATTATTCTCGGCAACGTGTATTAGTAGCATGTATATTCTTTTTTTTTTTTCTTTTTTGCCAACAAAAATTAAAACTTTCGAGTTTTGTACATATATTTATATATGTGTATATATATATATACACACACACATACGTGGTGTGTGTGTGTATATATATATACACATTCTACGAGCATTCTCTGTTTTCCTCTTCTTTGTAAAATATATACGTTGTCTTTTTGCCTTTCTTCAACTATGTTCTCTCGTTATCTTAAGTAGAATTGCACCGATTAAACAAGCAGTCGACGACAGACCAGTAAAAGTTGAATAGATCTTATTAACGACTTACCAATCGCAATGATTTCTCACGGCAATTGAACTTTTCTACGCTTTTACGTGTCGTTAAGTTTTACTCTCACTTCAGTACTAATTGAAATTTCTCTGCCAATGGCATATGATACACCGCTGTGATGTTCCATCAATAACAGGAAATAATAAGAGAACACAAACGAAGAGAAGGCAATTCGGCGAATCGTAGCGTACAAAGAAGAGAGCTGAATTAATTAAATTGACACTCGAATACTTGGAAACGTTTCGACACACAATTTCAGTGTGGATCAATTTTTAACCCGAATTGACACGTCTACTTACCTACGCTCTTCAAATGAATCTCGGCTGAAGTCCTCGTACATGCCTCTACTATAACAGCGGTATAATAAATAATCGAAACTACGAATGATCAAAGATCAATATATACACCATACTTGCTCCCTTGTCCAAGGCTTAACTTTGTGAATTAGTCCCTGTATAATGGATAATGCAAGAAAAATATCCGCGTGCTGCCTAATATGACTGTTACAAGTGGTTAGAAAAAAAAGTCAGAAATGGCTCCGGAAAAAAATTATTTTCATAGGCAGTTTTACGTTTAGACAATGTACAAAATAAACGAAGACACTACCATCGACCAAACATGATGAAAACACAATCCACTGAAGAGGGAATGAGAAGAACGTATTTACGATATAGATACGGATAACATTACGGACATGTACATGAAATATGCTCGTGTACAATTTCGGAAGATGCTATTTATCTACAGTTGACCACCTATTCCACCCGGATGCACGTCTAAGTATATTAAACTGACGAATATATATGCTAAGAGAAATGCATCGTCAAGTATCGAACAAATCATTCGGAAGAATGCTTGTGCAACCGTATACAAATTAAATGTATACGTGATTGAAAACTGAGCCTGTACAAGATGGTGTGCATTCGCACGCTAATGCTGATAATCAAGATAGCGGAACAATTATTTTCAAAATCGAATGAGTACTCAGTACCTATATATTTCTTATATATGCTGTGCGTGTATGTGTAGTTTTGTATGTGTCAAGCTACGCGTACTTAAATTATATCCAAAATATCTGAATGCAAGCAGTAACCAATTATTTCTATCCACTTTATTTCATACGAGGTACATTTACTAGAAAGAAAACAAATTAATAAGTGGACGAGTAATACAAGATTCGCAGCGATAAGAACATGGGATTATTTTCGTCTTTTTTCTTTTTTTTTCTCTCTTTTTTTTTAGTTTTTTCTTTTTCTTTTGTCTTTTAGCCAGTCATATAAGGCAGGCAGCGTTAGACTGGATTTTTAACCCATGCGACTTTCAAATTATAAATCAGTTTACATAATGAGAACGTAACGAGCCATTTGCAGCCCAGGCTGGGATCATATAGGATAATAAGGTTACATGCAACAACAAATTCAAAGTATTCAGAAAGATTGAGAAATTCAATCAACTCTGTTCTCTATTTGAAAGTTTGCGAATGGATTTACATACATGAAAAGCTTTGAACCTCGTGAGTAGAAGTCAGCTTCAAGAACTTATGGATCGTAATTTTGAAGCAAAATTTTTCCCCCCCCTTCCCGTCTATCTCTCTCTTTCTCACTCGCTCTCCCGCGCGCGTTCACGCTCTCGCTCTTTCTGCATCAATTTATGTGTATTTCTTTTTTCTGCGTGTACATGTATTCATATGTCTCTGCATAATGAGTGTGTAATTGTGTCAATGTCCGTCTGTACACGCGCGTTTTTTCATAGCTTTTTTGTACATCTCTTCGCACTGATACTCTGTAGGTACGCGGGGCCGGTTTCATGAAACTTCCACGGATAACTTAACATTTTCAATCAATTCGAAGTGCAATCCTTTAAATTAATCAACATAATTTTTTTTTCTTACGTTTTTTTTACGTTGAAACAACGTAAAATTAAAATCAAGAAAGCTTTGCATAAAATTGAAATCAGAGAGAAAAGAAAAAAGGAAAGAAAAAAGAACTGAAAGAAAACGATTATACATGTATCAGAGGTCTAATAACATAAGAGAACAAATTTCTTTTGTTGTAATAAACGCAAAAACAAATTACTTGGAAATCAAAGATTTGCACACTTTCCCCCGATTACTTGGAAACAAAAACAACTATTGGAATACACGACGTTACTTCCCTCCCCCCTTTGCCTCCCAACGGAGAACTCGAGACTCTATCTATGAATCTATTCGTAATTTCTCTCTCGAGGTACGATCATTTTATAATAGTTACATCTATCGAAAAATTACGACGTTGGCTACCGAAAAATTACGATTGAAAAAGATGATGAAATTACTCGGAATCAAGAAAATTGAAACTGATGCACGTGTAATAGGATGTTTCCGAAGCGTATCTATGAAACTGGCCTTAACAACTATTAGAAACGCCGACATACAAACAAACTTACTGTCCAATGCGTCTGGAGAGCTGGTTTCTACTTACGAGACATTTCAAAGACAATCGATAGGCGCCGTTCCTGAAAATCGCGCCAGCCCTTTTTTTTTCTTTTCTTTTCTTTTCTATCTACAGCGTACGAGAGTTTGTTAGAATTGTAGGATCGCATCCTGGCTCGCGGTAGTGCGATCAAGAAATCTAGTTCGCATTCCTTAGGAACGTTTCTTCATCCCAGGCCTCCGCGCCACTCCCGGTTGAGTGATGTACGTAATAAGGAGCGCTTGAAACACAAAGGATTTATGAGAGACATACAGGCCAATCTCGCAGTTAACGCCATGGATCAAGAGAGTCTATGAACAGGGACATCCCTAGAAGAGCAGTCGACATGTTCAAGGTACGATCAGTCGAGACCCGGATTTTGTTGGCATCGAGGAAAATAGAAGCTGCTGATGTACAACGCGCCAGCGACAAGAACGAGGTATGACTACTCGCTAACAAAAGTGGTCAAAGACTTACTCTTGCACGACTTGAACGCTGGCCCGGGACTGTCTCTCTAGGGTTGCCCGCATTCATGGACAAAGATGGTACGCAGCCTGAGGTGCACTGAAATTTAGAATGTACAGAAACGTCCAAGCGTCATGATACACATTAGCATTTTATAACACAGACTCTGCACTCATGTGGGCATCGGGTCGACAATCTACATGGATTGGAACAATATCGATCGCTGTATCAACTAATGCAACAAACAAAAATTATACGTGTAACGTAATACACAGTATGATTATATGATACGTATGTGCATATGTATTGTGCGTAATACGCGTGAATATACGCACACTCACGCGTATACGTACATACATATATCGTGTGATTTTATTTCCAAAAAATAGAAATAAAACAAGAAGAGATGTGGTACAGAAATTTCGTAGCAACAATCAAATGTGAAACGGTATCAATCGTGTGCAAAAATTTTTTTTGTCGCGAACAAAACGAGTAACCCGCATTCGCCCGATGCAATTTAGAAATGGCCACTTTTCCATAAAATAATAATATACGTATATATATTCAAGAGAGAGATAAACTTTTGAAAAATATGAGATTGAGAATACACACAAGAGAAAAGAATAAAATGCACGATAAAGTAAATAACTGTTAAATGTCGACGAATAACCGAACCCCAATTCGCATGAGCTCTCAATCCAGCCTGGAACGTTCACAATGTTAAGTCGGACGAATGGGCAGTCAATAAATTGGCTCTACTCACCTGAACCGGCCATTGTTGCCACTTGGAGGGGGTGATCTGCGGCTGAACATGCCATACTCGTTGCCACGGGAGAAGCCAGTGTCGCGCATGGATCCCATACCTAGAGGAGGCATAGGAGGCATTGGGTCTCGTCTTGGAGGTAGAGGTGGCATTGTCATTGGTGGAAAGTCAAGCCCGCACATGGAACTTCCCATGTCACAGGGCCCTGTCATACCCGTAAACCGCCTCTCGTAGAGGTCCCTGGTGTCCTCGAAGCCTCTCCTGTCATAGTAGCTTTCGTAATCCTGTAACACAAACAAAAGAACACATTGTTACGTATCGTCGTATTTGTATAATAAATTTCTCTTTTCTTTTGAATATTGAGAATAAAACCATCCCATTCTCAATATTTTATATATGTATATATAAAAAAAAATTTATTTACAAATAAAATAAAGAAAACTACTTACTCCAAAGCGGCCACCACCCATTAACCGGTCCCGAAGGAACGGTGGTGGCGGCGGTGGAGGATACGGGTCGCGTCCAAACATTCGGTCTCTGTATCCGTTTCTATCCGGTCCTCCTCCCATTCCTCCTTTCGGGCATTCCTTGGACCAATGGCCGCCGCGACCGCATCGATAGCACTGTTCAGGATCTCCCATTCCTGGCCTTTGTCGTACTCTGCTTGTAGAAATTTGAACCTTCATCGGTTGACCATCCACCATTTGTCCATTGAGTTCCTTGATGGCATCGTTGACATCACCTGTTGCTTCTAGATGGACGAACCCATAATTTCTCACGATATCGCATTCTACAACGGTACCATACTTGGCAAACAATTCGCGCACTTGGGGCGCTTTCGTATTATCTGTGAGGTTGCCAACAAATATTTTGGTTGTGGGAGTATTGGGTCCCTTACGACTCTTTGCAGCCTCACATTTGATCGGCTGTCCATGAACTATGTGTCCATTCAAATTTTGTATCGCATTTCTCCCTGCTTCTTCATTCTCCATATGCTGTTGAAAATTACATTATAACATATTTGTCGTGTTAACGAAAAAAAAAAAAATCAAGTTACGGAATGAGATGCAACCATCCAACAGAGTTATAATAAGGTAAGGATGAAGCAAACAACGGACCAAGCAAATTATTACAAGAATGCATGTTGCGTGGAATAAAAAAGAACTTACCACAAATCCATAATTTTTGACCACATCGCACTCTACAACCTTGCCATATTTTTCAAACAGAGGTTTAATATCGGCATTTGATGTTTTGTCGGCTAAATTACCGATGAAAATTTTAAACGTGCCAACGCTACTAAAACCCGGCATTTTCGGCTCGTTCTAGAACCTAATTTCAAAAGAAAAAAAATATTTCAAATATTACTCATCATTGACTTGCATAATTCCTTCAAACATATAGTAAATCAAGAAAAAAATAAATACAATGTTGCAACAACATTAAAAAAACCGTCTAACATTTCTAGAATATTCACGACTTCTTGCGTTTTTATTTGTTGGCAACATGATTCAACCAACACACGCCACTCAGCATTGTACTGCACTACGTATTTCCAACAAATAATTAATTTGCTGCTAAAACGAACGAAACATCGAATATTAAAACGTAATATTCGCACATTTCCACAATACGCGGAAGAAAAAAATGAAATGCTACTTCGAATAACTAACGATGACGCGATTGTTTAGATTTCCTCTCTAGTGATCTTTTCTCCACCATTTTGCTAACGAATTCGAATTTCGAAGGTCATCAATTTCGTCAAAAAAATCGAATTTGCCAGTACAAATGTTAGCGAATAATATTAGCTCGACAAGTTCTAGATGGTATAACATAATTTTTCTAGTTTCTACTTCGGCTGAACACTGAAATGGTACACAAGCCATGAACAAGTAAGTACGTTACAAAATACGTAGTACAGAGAGCGTACCGACCTTGTCGAAATGGCGCATCAACTCTAGGAAATGTCCGTAGTGACGATCACCCTCTAATTATCATGTATAAATTTACATTCAAACACTATACAATTTCTCACACTCACCGAAGATTACTGCGTACTACTTTCAACGAACGAGTTAACCAACGCTGATAATAGGCACGCACGACTTTACACAAGAGAGCGCAATCTAACAATGGCGTCTCACTTGCCGCGTCCGCTAGTGCGAGAGATGTCGAGGTAGTGGCCCCTATCGGAAAACTGCAGTACAGCAAACCGTGAGAATGGTGCGTTCAAAAACCTATCATGAACATACCTTTGACTATATTTCGTGTATTGTGAATAGATTGACGCGGGAACTATTTCTACGTTAAATTAATTATTTTTCCCTCTTGCCAATGTTAATTCTACGTTTTCCCGTTCTCAGAATGGGATAAATTAAATTTCCATTCTTTGAGCGTAACGCATAGTGTATGTATATATATATATATATATATATATATATATATATATATATATATATATATATATATATATAAGTAGGTACATGTTTGTTCACATGCAATATCGAAATATTAATGTATTAAGAACCGTTCTCAGAATAACGCGTTCAACGCACGTGAGGAACTCGTAAATATATACAATCGCCTTAAAGGTATCAAAATACTTCACATGCGATTATAAGAATTTACATTTCACGAAGAAATGTTGAAAATTAAATTAACAATGATCATTGTGCAAATCATTAATTACAATTTTACGACAATACTACGCGCGATCAACATTAATCGTATTATTAGCATTACTAATAAAATTTTGTATAAAATTCTTATATAAAAATATACGCTAATACCTCTGCGAGTCGAACAATGTACGATGCATAACGTACAACGAATTTCAAGACTAAGTTTATGCTAAGTACATGTTTTACATTTTAAAATTGTAAGTATTATCAATTGTAACTGAGTATTAAGTATTACTATAAAAAATTATTACGGAGCATCGAAATGAAAATTTGCTGGATCGGTAATATGCAGCAACGTAAACCGTATGTACCACGAGTTCGACTGGCATCGGTTTATTCGTAATGATATACAAAACAACTTAATGATAAATATCACATACTATTAAAGATCAGTTACTTTTTACATTTTAATAAAAGAAAAACAAAACAAAACGCATGTATAAAATTTATACACAGAATTGCGGAATTGAATAAACGTGAAATGGCGTGCTTCGGATATCTGCGTGTCGACGCTATAAACCATAACTACACGATTCCACTGTTGCAACCGTGTAAATGTATTTTTATATCAATATGTTAGCTTTATCTTATAACAAATTACGTGTAAAGCGTAGTGAGAGTATTGGAACACTTACCAAGTCAGTATTTCCGTAAAATAATTCCGATAAAACACAACGGCAAACCGCACGCTTTGCTACCTAAAAAATGGCGGATCGAAACAGACCGGGAAGTGGAAAGCGCCGCGGCGTCTCTTTCGATGCGAAAATCTTTCAGAATCGCCAACTGTTGAGAACCAAATTTCCTATTACGGACTATACGTCCGTAATGTACATTAGCAAATAAATTTAATCACACGATCTTAATCTCTTTACGAAAAGTTATATTTTAAAATTGCAATCTCGATACAGTTGAAATAGAGAACAGAGTGATATAATTTAGAACAATGTCGATTTCTCCTATTTTATTTGTGTCTGAAAGTATTCGTGTCTAATACTCGTTACGATAATTTGATAGTTGAAATTTTCATTCCATCTTACTAGTGACATTACTCCTGAATCTTTACAACTTTATAATCATACTACGTACCAAGTGTGTATTGATTTTCTACCCGTGAAACTTTTTCTATTCGAACGACCAACACTTTTACGCAACGTATGTATCGTCTACAACAGAACTGAGAAAGAAAATTCCCTTGCAATGTATAACCGTTTTCAGATAGATGAAGAACAAAGGACAACAATCCTGTCTAATCGTAAGAAATAAAGGTATTGCGTGTATGGATGAAGAAAATTAATATTAAATTTAGTACTTGTGAAAAATATAAATTTAATTGTTTGCAATCAACCAACCGTTAGCCATAACTTTAACGTAGATACAATTCATTTTTATAGAAAACTTACGAACTCACCAGTCATGTAATTTGTTGTATACGATGACAATCTATAATTAGATATTCAGAACTTGAATACGTATCACAATAACAATTTTTAACAAAAATTTTTGTAACTTTCAAAGTAAATTTCACCGATATGCTCAACACTTAATCATTTAGAACAAATCGATATATTTATATTTTTATCAAAATAATATTAGATCTTACAAAATATTTTCGTGAATAAAATTGCATTGGCAAAACGCAGCTTTAAAATTTAACAATTGACAAATTGAACGAAATAATATATCTCATTTGTCAACTTAAAGATATAAATTATATACTACAATGTAGATAATACAATATCATATAAAGAGAAACGGTACTTAACGTAAGAATCAAGACAACGGAAAACGATATTAGTGAAAAATAATTTTCCTACTTTAGAATCTGGTAATAAGCGTAATAAAAAAAAAAGAACCTATAGAAACTGAATATTAATAAAATTTATCTCATATTTCGAGATATTCTGACATATAAGAATATTTCAAATATTTATATTTTACAATTGCTACATATTTCATACGTCCTTAACGTAAAATCGTTCTTTTATCTACAAACGACTTAAAATTCCATATATCTTGCAAGATATCTCATTTTCCGATTAAAACTGTATATTCATTGTAATATTGTACTTTTCAATGACAAACATATCAAAGGCATGTAAATATTATAGAATAACACGGCTCTGTTAATGGTGGGATTTAATACGTATAATAAATTCATAACACTGAATAGATACGGTAAATTTAAATGCTATCATCGGAAACGGTATTTTCATTTTTCTATAAATTTCTGCTATTAAATTTATTTGAAATTTTTTGTTTAGCGTTCATATGTGTTTCTTTCTTTTTTTCTTTTTTTTTTTCTTAGGCTGAAAAAAAAATTATCCTTACTAAGTAGTAGCCATCGTTAATTACATATTCAATAAATTTCAACATAGTGAAGCGCGTTAAAACATTGGCATTATCATGTTTTCTCACATTTCACTTAAAAACAAAAATATATACACATACACAACATCCATTCATCGTAATTCCTTTCTTCTTGATTTACAATTGATCATTCATTTGATCATATAAATTTGCACATTCATACGTTTTCATGTATTTTTAAATCTTAATATTCAGTCTTCAGGCTTGCAGTCTGTCAATAAATCTATGTACACCGGGTTATTTACAAGGGAAGAAATTACTTCTCAGCTACTAGCGGTAAGATAGAATACATTCGACGAATATCGTCGAATGTTACACGATTTTAATAGCATTATCAATATGTAATTTTGATATTGTCTTTTTCACGCGTAGCGCTGTTAAACGAACGACCGGATTCGCATGCCAACATTCGGTTACCAATTTGCTCAGCGCAAACAAGATCTGTAACAAAAGCACTTAGTTTTAATACAATTTTTATATTAAAATAACATGACTAATTTTATTTTCCTACCGAATCAGTTTCCCATCGCGCTGGTATTATTGGACGTAATCGTTTTATGCAAACTGCTAATCGCATGTCTTCAAAATCTGGATCATTTGGAACAACATCATGGTATGGCAAAGCATATGGTTCCACTATAGAACTCTTGCCACCTGTAACGCATCTTCTACAAGCTTCCCAAAGCACAAGACCAACAGAATACATATCTGCCATTTTGAAAGCTTCAAAGGAAGATGTGTTTAAAGTTTCATCTAAAACTTCTGGAGCCATGTATCGACGGGTACCCACTCGTGTGTTAGGTGCAATATCAATTTCTCCACTTTCACTGTAAATAAAACGTTATCATCTTATATTTTTTATATATATTACAGTCAAATTACAAAACAAGTACCGAATCGAGTCTTATTACGATCATTTCATTCTATACGTATATGTATATAGGGAACACGTTCGCGTAATCATAATACAATTATGTATTTATTATTTACCTTATATATCTTACTGCCAAACCAAAATCAGCAATTGCACATTCACCATTCTTTTTCACTAAAATGTTTCTACTTTTGATATCTCTATGAGCTATAGCAGGCTTTCCACGTGTACCAAAGATTTCTGTGTGCAAATGAGCAATTCCAGAAGCAATTGAAAGACATATTGCTAAGAGGCTATGATGATCCAGAACAGTAGTTTGCAAATAATCATGTAGCGAGCCTCTTTCGTGATAGTCTGTAATAAGTAACATCTGTGTCCAAGATCCTGTGCCTTTGATATCAGCCGCGATGAAACCCAAAATATTATCATGTCTCATCAACACAGTTTGATAAATTTCAGTTTCCCTAAACCAAGATGCTTCTTCCAATGTAAAAAATACTTTCACTGCCACTTTTTCGCCTCTCCATCTTGCAAGCCATACTTCACCGTAACGTCCCCTCCCAACACACTGAGACAAGGCTAGTTGCTTCGCAATAGTTCGTTGTACTAAAAGAGGTAATCCTGAACCAGAGCCACTACTCTGGTCAATAAAGTCTTTAAGTGTTCCCTGAGAAGGCACTAGGCAAGGGCCTCTTTCTTTTCTTCTGTATCTGTGATATATGATCACCATAGCTATTAAAATTACCATTAAGCATATAGATAAAATGGTAGTCAAAATTATAAGTGGTGCACCCGAAGCTATGGCCATAGGATTAGGTACTGTGGTAGTTCGGGGTTTATAATCAGGATATACATCTTTGTTACACAATGCACTCTTGTTACAGCATATTATACTTTTCTCTTGAAAATGTGGCACGAGGGATCCTTTGCATTGCATGAAACCTTGCTCATCTGGTGGTAAACAGCCAAATGACCATTCAGGCACATATTCTCTTGATTCTGCATCCCAAACTTCTTCTACTGCACTAAAGCAATGACCACCAGGTCTACCTTCACAAGTTCCATTTTCTCTATCATCTGGACAATGTCCTTCACAATAGCATGTAAGTCCTAATGCTGAAAAATGACATTATTGTTAGAATCATGATACATCAATATTTCAGACATTTAAAAATTGCCTCGCCACTCGGCTAAAATGCGGCGGAGCTCCATCACACATAAACCGCATACCGCATTTTAAATCAACACTTTGCAAATAAATGGATTGGTCGTGGATGTCCCAGGTTGCATGGTCTGCTCGTTCTCCGGATTTGAATCCATTAGATTTTCATTTGTGGGGACATTTAAAATCTATTGTATACGCAACATCGATTGAAAATGGTGAGGTACTACGAAATAGAATAGAGCAAGGCTTCCGACAAATTCGAGAAACACCAGGAATGATAGAGAGAGTAACCAGATCAATGACAAGACGCGTGCAGGCTCGTCTTCAAATGCAAGATGGTCATTTCGAGCATCTTTTGTAAAAGTAATTAAAACAGAAAATTCATTATATCTCATAAACGAAGACATATATTTATATGACTTTTTCTCACAAGTTACGAAACACCCTGCATAATAAAATATTATATAATATTCAAATAATAGTAGTAACAATTTATGAAAGGGACAGGGAGAAAGAACAAAAGAATTGGGCAACTTTTATTTTTAATTTTATTATTAATAATAACGTAAGCTCGAATTGAATTTCGTTAGGAGCATGTGTTCGTAACCTACCAGTTTTGTAGCCTACGGCATAATAACGCCCCGTGTGCGCTGATCGCACCGTACAAGGAAATCACTGATGCACGATTATCCGACAATCTCCAAGAGAGGTAAAACACGTTTAGTACGGATTCGATCACATGCTTCTTTTATCCTTGCTTGTTTCGCAAGTGCCAAAGGAAAATCGTATAATGGTCGATAATCGATATACATTTCACGAAGGTGGAGATTGTTCAATGCGAGAGAGATCAGGAGATATAGAAAATAAGATTGAATCAATGCAAATCGAATCCTACTCGTACGAATAAGTTTTGATGAATTTCCGTAGATATTTTTCTTTGTACGTCTTTGCGAAGTAATTAATGTAAACAACACAATGTATTTCAACTAGATACTTGTATCCCAACTTTTTACAGATGATGAAAAAGATGTTAATACAAAGCAGGTATTAAAATATTCAATAAAATTGGAAATCAGCTACTACTTTTAATTCTTTGTATTTTGATAAAGCCGCACATAGAAAGTAATAAAATACACGTCGATATAATTATTAGTAAATCAAAATAAATTACTAATAAATCCAATCAAATGGATTAGTTCTTGACTGATTATGTCTCTTACTCTGTAATCAACTATTTAACAATTCAACTGGTATTCAGGTCTCTTCGTTAGACATTACGCCATTTTATTTTGGCGCGACTAACATTTACCGAACACCAAAGAGTTAAAGTGTAATAAAAATCACTGAACAGCAACCTCAACATATGCTGATAGCATTTGTAGAATTAAAGAGTACAAAACGAGAAACGGAGTATAGGAATAGAAGTAATTAATAACATATCCTATCCCAAATGTATATTTATTAGGCGAAAAGATTTTTAATAATTTTTAATAATTTCTAAAGCTAACAAACGTCGTATGTATAACGTACATACACGTATGTACAACAATACTGAATTGTTTATTTACTTGTTTATTTTAAATTTATTTAATTTTATTGTTTAATTCTTATTATAGGTATAGAAAAAAATATGTATAATATGATTTTAGTTGGTATGTGCAGAATGCAGAAAACATGATGGCGTATCTTCTGCGCGATGAATATCGTGTTTAACCAGAGACAAATTGCTCTGTATGTTTGAATAACGATGATGTATGTACATGTTATATATTACAAGGAAACAATGATATAGAATACGGGTCCATCATGGAAAGAATCAAAAGTAATGATCCAATTTAGTGACTTCAGTCTTTTTTTATGTGAAAGAAAAACTTAAAATTTGACAAAAAAAGATTGCACGTTCCCCTTTCTTAATTCAATTTGTTGTTTAAACAAATTTATTGAAATTCAGCTTAAATCTGATTCAAATATAATCTAATCTAGCCTATTTGGTAAGTTTTGAACATAAAAAAGATCAAATTGAAACATACCACCGTACTTTTATTTATTTTTATAAGATAAGAAAAAATTGGACGCAGTCTTAATAAAGTTTATCTGGTTTTTACTTTACAGATGAATTTCTCATTTTACAGAGAAAAGATTCTAAAAGGGACGCTTGGAATGTACCAGTGAACAACATTCACAGAAGTCATTGAACGGCGTAATTACTAAATCTAACATTGACGATACACCGTGAGACGGACGAAGAATAAAGAAAAAAAGAATGGAATTTGAACGATGCTTAGAGATAGCACGGAATTTGAATGCAACAGTAACAGACTTGTGTCCAACCTGTCAAAGTTTGTTCCAGGGAAGCGGACGAATTTGGAAATTGAGGAATCGGTCGGCTCTCTCTCGGGAAAGCAATTTCGGCGATGCCTAAAATTAATCTGAACAGAAGCTACGAGGGACAAACAAACAACTAGACAGAAATACAGGATAGTCACACGCGAAACCAATGGAGACCGTTCGAATGTGGTGCGAGTCACGTGAAGAAAAGAAAAGAAAAAAAAGAAGGAACAAAGAAAAGTAGGAAAAAGTCGATGTACCGTTGAGAGAACGTTTAGGAGCGTGCAAAAGCGACGGGACTGTTGCTGGTATTTCAGTCCCTAACCTTAACGCCTAACCTCCTCGTTTTTCTTGCTTACCGCTCGCTTTTTCTCTCCTCCTTGTCTCCTCTCCAAGTCAAGGGTAAAGAACGAGTCCGTTACTTTGATAAATAAGGACTGCTTTTGCAAAAATACACTCATTGCGTGTAGTGAATCACGGTCTACGCATTTGCGAGCATCGAAACTCACGTTTGTTTACGAAAATCCGAGCTTGCAAATAATAATCGATTAAACCGATACGTACGTAGACGTTCGAAGGGAATCGCATTAAGTATGTACATATCGCGGAACTGCAGCTCGAATCGCTATACTGCATATTTGGTTGAGAAAATTTTCTCTAAAAAAGCAAGATTGGTCCGGGATCTTATCGTATTATGATCTTTCGCATTCGCAAAACATTCAAAAGCCAGATGTGTGTTTGTTGTTAATGTGTTGAAAGAAAAAGTAGTGCTGAAACATCATTAATCAAAACGAGAGCGAGTAAGATCGAGATAGAGAGAGAGAGAGAGAGAGAGAGAGAGAGAGAGAGGAGTGTGAAAAGACAGAGGAAGAGAGAGAGAGATAGAGAGAGAAAATAGAAACGACAGAACCAACATTCATTCATGTACCAAAAAGCGAATAATGATTAACAGCATACATTAATAACGTTTTCGCATCTAAAATCCGCATCCGATCGATTCTTTGATACATTTGGCACTTATACTATATGCACCTACCACTTTACGCAAAACACTGTTCGTACATATAATTGTAAAACAAGCCACGAGCATACTCACCACAAACAAATTCCGCGACAAACACTAAGCTGACCCACAGGCCGTATTTACATCTGCGCCGACCTGAGGTAGCGAAGAGCGCAGCCATTTTCTACGTTCGAGAGCACATACTTCACTGTGACGTAGGGCGAGACGCGTCGGCCGTAGAGCGCAGGCTGATCAGGTTCGGCTCTTTCCGTCCTTCTACGGAAAGAACTGACCGCTTATTGGAGAGCTGGTTTTGTAGCACTTCGGCCGTTAGACAGAGACGGCCGCCTGGAGATTATCTAAAAGAGAGAAACAAAGATACGTATACCACGTGTCACCGATGTATCTTTAACTTCCGGCACCCGAGCGAAATCTTTCGGACTGCCTTTTCAATTCTAACCGAACTTCTTCTAATTATTCAGATAATTATGAAATTTCAAACTGATCGGTATAATCAGTTTTTTTCTTTTATCTTGCATTACATTTGCGCGCAGATGTATTTGCATTGTTATTCCGTAACATATTGTCCAGCACTGTTTAGAAAACACATTTGAGGAATCAATATTTGATTATTTGTAATAAAATTTAAATACATTTCATCCGACAGAGATTTCTCGAACGGATTCGATTAGTTCCTTTATTCATGTTCTAATACAGTTTAATAATACCGCGTCGTTTCAAATGTGGATATTCAACTTATTTAGCTACTTGTGCGTGTCGAAATTTTTGTGATCCTTTAAGATCATTGTAAATGCTTCGCAAACTTTGCTCGCAGAGATTTTACATTCGAAGCTACGTACCTGGTCTATCATCGTAGCTATATAGTAGGGAGTGTGCGACGGCGCCCATAGGGCGCCGTCGTGCCGCGACGAATGCGGTTTCAGAGATGTTTCTTACTCTCTCTTCTTTTCCTCTTCGTTGACTGCATGCTCATAGTGCTGATACTTTGGGGAATCAAGCCGGAGAAGTCGCAAGAAGATTCAAGAGGGAATGGCTTGTAAAATAGGCGCGAAGGTTGTCACGATCCGACCCACGGTGGATCCTACCAAAACTTGAAGCCCAGTCTTTTCGGATTTTTTCGTTTCATTTGTTATGTATTCGCTATCGACCAACGGCTAACCGTATACGAGAACATAGAAATTCTTGTACAGCTACATAACGGAAATATGAAATTCAAACTTCATTCCTGGTATATTTTAAATTTTTCAATTCACTTGTTTTTTTTTTTTTTTGTATTTATTTCGATATTTTACAGCAACGTGTATATAGTTCACGAAAGGATTTTTGAAAATTCTAATTTACGTCGTCAAATCACTGTAGGTAACTGTACATACCGACGTACACAAATGAGACAGATAAATTGATGAAACACGCGAGGAGAAACAAGAGAGAAATCAGAGAGAAAGACTGATACTTTACCGATGGTTTTCAAAGTGGCGCATTCGCACTTATGCGGCGCCGTTTCGGTAATCAGGCCGATTGGACAAAATGGTACGCGCTGTGGGGGTGCGCATCATGCTGAGCTTTCAACCTTTAACATCGCACGTAGTACTTTTATTCCTGTAAGATCGATATCGAGTTAACTGACAACCGCACTAATAACATATTCCCAGTTAAATTGCTAATGAAAAGCTATTTTCGGAGAGTGGATCATGTTCATCATTATCGAATTTACAACAAATGATCAAAATTTTCAATCGATGCCGTGTCTTTCTATTCACCCTCATCTTGTTACCGAAATAACCAAAAAAACCAAATCATTTGAGACTCGATTATTTTTTTTACAGATCGTCAAGATGTAGTATCCAGCAGGGCAAGGATGAGTGGAGAAATCGCAGACGAACGTCACAATGACGATTACGAGAGAAAATATTTTCAAAGATAAGATTAACACCATCGTGGATCCGTAGCAACGATAACGAGAACCGTTAACGTAGTATGCGTGCACCTATTGTACGTGCAATGAGAGATGTACGTTACCAGCGATCCATATTATCGCGTGCGAGCACAACGAACCGAGGACGTTTCATCAAAGCGCCATAAATGTGCTTACTCAAGAAGAGCCACATACATATAGGAATAAGATAAAAAGGCTGTGTAGACATCGTATGTACCGTGAAATACGGGCTACACCGAGCTGGAGAGCATCCACTTCATTCATCAATTTATTAATTTACCGACTCGTTGAATCCTTCGACTCGACAACGTATCTCTCTCTTCATGTACACAGATACCCGATGATGGTGTAGGGGGAGGCGGGGGCGAACTGGCACAGCTTGCCGGTCAGTCGCAATTAAGTAGCTCGATGCCCTAATTGTACCTGTACGTTGACACGTGTAATTACTTCATGGCTATATACGCATGTGAATCGAAGGACAAGATTTTCTGAGTCAAAATATTTATTACCTTGAGCGTTTAGTAGTACAGTGTATTCATTATGTGTAATGATTGTCATAAAATTATTTTGAAGTCCATTTAAAAATGAACAATTTGAATACTGTTGTTCCTTCGTAACGAAGGGATTGAAACGCGAAATTAAGAAATTTAGATAATATGTATCTCTCGGTAAATGTCTGTATCGAATCAAATTCAGGTGTTTATCTTTCGAGAATGAATTTGTTCAATTAAACGTGTTAAATCGAACTGTTTGCCGCGATAACAGTTCTCCGTTCTTCGAGCGCGTTTCGTGTACCCATTAGGGATAACGATATCTTTAGAACGAAATGTTATCGCTAAAAGTCAGGTGTGTACCGGTGCATCCAGTGCTCGATCAAAGTGAGTCTGCCGACGACAACTCAACACCGCTCTTTCTCCTTCTCTCTCTCTCTCTCTCTCTCTCTCTCTCTCTCATTATCGATTTCTCTCTGTTTCTTTCTTTGTCTTTCGAGAAGTACCTTTTTAGCAAACTACAGTCAAACTTATCGATCAATTTCTGCCTCTCCGCTCTTTTTCATCTTTTTCACAACAGACACGTTCCGTGTGAAATTATAACACCTTCGAAACACCTAGTTGTGTCTTATAAGCGTTTTTTTGCTGCGACAATACGGATTTTTATGCAATAGTGAAAAATTAAAAGACACACGACACGCAGAAGTACAAAATACAGAATATCCGAAAGAGCATATTCATTATAATATATTTAAAAAGGTTCCTGCTCTTTCTTGATCTTTACGAAAGTGAAAATTCCTGACGATTGAAAAATGTTCAAAGGTTTTCTTTTTCGTAGACTTAGGAAGACCGTTTTGCAAGCTTAGTCTTGTGTGTATATCAGTTGGATGATCATAAAAGTGGAAACGATATTCCAATTTTTATGAAGCAATAGGGGTACGTTGTTTGGTAGGTACGGTACTGCTATACTTAGTCCTTATTCAGAGATGCAATGGATGAAGGTGAGGCGCGAGGGCAGGCACCTATAACAAAGATTCATCGGAACCGGTTTCGTGTTCTGCCCTTTTTTTACATTCCCGAAAGAGGCCCCGCCGAGCCACGGGTGTGAAAACCGACACCCACCCCCACTTGTTATTTTGTCAAAACAAAGCCCTGCGAAAATTATAGGAATCACGCAGCATCATCAACTTGCTCTCCTCTCTTTTTTTTCCCGCTTGAACATTTACTTCTGTCAAATTATTCGCGACCGCACACGTTCTCGGTACATTTTCCGGCCAAGCCCCGATCAAACGTAATGCCAAACGAATTCCATCGTTCCACTTTCCATTCGATCGAAACCAAACGCCATTTTGCTAAATAGATTTTAGCAAAATCTGAGAAGAAAAAGAGAGAGAGAGAGAGAGAGAGAGAGGAAGAGAGAGAAAGAAAGAAAGGAGGAGAAGGTAAAGAGAAGGAAAATATAAAATTATTAACTTGCTAATAAAAGAAAATGTAAAACTAACTCTAGACTAGATACTGAACTATTTACTTTATATTATTATATTATTTTATTATTATTGTTTTATAATTTTCTGAATAAAACACTTCTGAAGATTGAAAAATGTACTGTTTTGTTATTTGAAACATAATTTTATAATTTATCAACTTCTGTGCATAATTCACTTGAAAGCTAATGCATAAGAATAAATTGCTTCCGCATATACTAAATCCTATGCTACATATTAATCATTTCGTAATTCTTAAATAAAGTTCTTAAACAATATGTTTGATCCAAACGATATCTTGATTTTCTCAAGGGAGTCAATTACAAATGCGACAATAATTTTAAAATAAAATCAATCGAAAAAATATTTTATACATTAATTTTACTGAATTTACAAAAGTATAATGATGTCTCTACAAATTTTAAATCAAACGCAGTTTATTGCAAAAATTAAACTATTGAATATAATTTGCAAATTTTTATACAAATCACAGTCACAAATCAGCTGGAACATAAGAAGAAAGCTGAAACTCTAATTCTGGACGCAATTATAAAGATTAGTCACAAATTAATCAGCTTGATCAATTTTTTTCGCAATTAGTATGTAATGTCCAGTTTCGAATGTGGTGGCGCCATCTGTCGGTAAAGTGCATCTGCAAGTAATTTACAAAAATGTTTATTTGGGCATTTTATCGATTAAATTGGGTATGCAAAGAAAGCTGAAGATCTAATTAAAAAGATACAATTACAAAAGTTCACGAATTAATCCTCTAAATTACCTTTTTTTGCAAATGAAAATTTAGTCAATTTACGGGCACTGAAACGCTAGCGGCGCGTAGCGGTGAATCGGTGGAACTAAAATCTATTGCTCTCCTTGTCTCACACTAGTGCGCTCCTTGTTTATCGATAGTGGCGCCATCTGAGGAGATCTAAATTGCACTGGAACTAAAAGGACAAAATGGAAAAATCCAACAGATGGCAGCACTTACCTTCGTAGACAAGGAGCACAATAGTGTGCGACAAGGACAGATATATATCGCGTGTCAGAGAAGGAACGCAAATACGTACAACAAGGACGGAAATAACGGTTAGTTCCACTGTTTCACCGCTACGCGGTGCTAGTGTTTTAATGTCCATAAATTGAAGAAATTTTTATTTGTAAAAAGAACTAGTTAAATGGATCAATTCGTGATCTTTCACAACAGCATTCGTGAAATTAAATCTTTAGCTTTCTTTTTAGTGTTTTATTTAATTTACGACATGCATGTACAAAGATTTACCAATTCTACTCAATAGATCGAAACACTGGTTAGAACAATATTTCATTTTTCAGGGACTTTATTTGAAATTTATTTCAAAATTAGAAATTCGGCTGTTATATTCGCTACATATACACACACGTTATATTTTACAGATTGTGCAAGTGAATAAACAACTGACTGAAACGTCATACACATATACACGAAAGAAAGCGTTACGTTTTCGATTTCACGTGTCTCTATTGTCATGATAAAAATCTTCATTTTTACAATTGTATGAAATCATCTAATTACGCATTTGACACCTCAGTCAGCGACGATTGAAATTTTTAGTGGCTGAAACATGAATAAAAACGTCGAACATTCTCAACACGATGTTAGAGAAAATGAAAAATTGTCGAGCATCTTTCCTTTGCAAGAGTCCGCACGATGTCAGCCCAATAGAGAAGTAAGTCCAATTCGTCCACGTTGATGCTCCTTGATCAGATCATCGTATTTTACAGAATAAAGTGTCCCGTACAACATCTGAGGAGCAAAATTACTTGAATGAAAGGAACATTTTCGATATATTCCATTTCCTCCTTTCGCACGTGATTGTCCATCAACCATCGAACCCTATCCAATACCTTCATAAATTGCTCGACGATTTGATATTGTTCAGGGCGGGACTCAAAGAGCCACGATTACTTTGGGCGGAAAGGTGTGTTACTTCGTGGTTAGTGTTTTAAAAAAACTGTAACGCATATACAATTTTCATCTCATTTACTCAGGCATCTTAATGCAATGTTCGAGAATATCCTTTTCCACGATTCGGAATTTCTGCAATTGGACGGTTATAGAGCTGCTATGAAAATGATGGGTATACGTTCTTACGATCCATGTCCCGCTCAATTGGTCGAGGGATACGTAGATCGGGAAACATTTTGCACGGAAGCGTAAGTGATAACTTCTCGTTGCGTTATCTGCTAACCAAGCTAACGCAAATGCAAAAGTGAAGACGAATGAAACGCACAATGTTCGTCTTTTTTCAGATTGAACTGCATGAAAAAGGAACTGTTGCACATCACGAATGAAAGTGCTAAACGTACACCGGCATGAACAACAATATTTTGCGCAATTTTCTTACGCATTTTAACGCGTACACATATAAAATATTCAAACAGTTTATAAAATATTCACAGAAAATTTTTATATATTATACGCGTTATACGAAAATACTTTGGTTTGTTAGCTGCATAATGAAATCGAGTATTATCATCATTGGACACTGTTAGCAGATTTTAAAACTTTAATAATCTACTGCAACATATTTTGCTGAGGTCATAAAAATATTTTAAACAGTCAATATTATTTATACTTCAAATTTAACTAAATTGTAATGATAATAGCTGTGTCTCATTGCAGTAATAAGGATATTTTAAGCGACAAAGTATAATTTTCTAAACGAGCCACTGCGTTGTTAGACGGAAATAATATCTGCTGAAAAAATGAATTTCTTTTAGTAACAAATATGATCAGCAGTTCTTGTGTCACGTTGGAGGAAAGTATAGAAACGAAAGGAAGCGAAAACGAGACGAAACGAGAACAGAAACATGACAAAGCCACTCGATGAGGCAGCCAAGAGAGAGAGAGAGGAGAGAAGGGCGAGAGTCAACAGACGAAGCGAGTCGAGGTAAAACGAGTCGACTCGAGTCGAAGTGGACTCTAACGAGCATGGTAAAGAACGTCAGGCTAGAGAGAAAGTGAGCGAGCGTGCGTGCATGCGAGCAAGCGAGCGAGCGTGTGCAATGAAACGATACAGTTCGAAAATAGTTGTGTACCAAGTTGTGTAAACGGTATTGGCACGCATAGCTGATCAAACTGTTCGAGAGTCGTGTGTTGCTCAGTTGCTCACCGTGCTGTAACGTTGCTTTGTGATCGAACACCTCGACTTTCGACGCATTCAACGGCAGTAAGCATGATCCTTCGAATCTTCACCGCTTCGTTCCTCGTGCCTACATCATCGTACAGTCGTTCGACGAACAACACGCAGTGTAAGAACAAGAGCAAGTAGTTTACGCTAGTGAATGGAACCTAAGGAGAGGACATTTTCGATTTATCTGGTATTTCCCCATCAAATGTGTCTCGCGCCTTTGAAACGCTAGGGCACCGCTGCCATCGTCGTTATGCCATTTGTATTTTTCTTAACAACGATACTTAATGTAAAATCAAGCATCGCGCTTTCTCGTAACGGAGATGAAATTACGTTAGGAGCGTGAAATATCTACATTTCGAAGAAAGAACTCTGCTGTCGACTCGACCACCTGTACACGCATTTGTGTTTAATCTTTTTCCCTAGCACAACACTAGATCTTTCATCTAGCGTATTTGACGTACATATGTGCGAGGAAAACGTATTTTATACATGCATTTTCTCTCAGTGAAATCGTAAAAAAGAAAAAGGAAAAAAGAAATAAACGGAGCTAACGATGTTGAGACCATATACTACCACAAATTAAATCAAGCCTGGAATCTTAACAAGTGTCGGACTGGAAGATCTTGCATTGCAGAGATGCAAATTCGACAAATCTAGTCGAGACGAAATTAAGAAACCGAAAAAATGAGAACGCTCACGTTCATAGGTTGTTTGATGCTTTTGCTATTTTTACTGATGTTCATTAGCATCGTGTTATCGGCCCCTTCCTATGAGCATGTTGCCCTTCAAGCTGCTGACCAGTGCGATTGGATTGGAAGGTTAGTATTCTTTGTTCTGATTATATTTTTTGATTTCTATCGATTTACAAAAAATTCTACGCACGTGATTTAATATATTACGAAAGGTCACATCTCTATTTGACATTCGCATATTCTTTCCAACGATTTACTCTGAAGTGACGAACTCGCGCAATTATTTTCCCTCCAATTTCGCAAAAAAAAAAAAAAAAAAAGTCTACGAGTTCCACCTTCTCGTTTATATTTATGTACTTGTACATTCATGTACATCTTTTTAAATTCTTCTTGATAACGGGGCACGAAAATGTGTATCTAATAAATATATATATATATATATATATATACATATACACGTACATACATATATATACATATAAACTTTTATTCGCGAAACCAGTCGCCCGACTTACGGTGAAACCGGTTTTTCTCGTCCAACGAACAAACACAAGCAAACCTAAGAAAGATCGCATAAGACTAGAGCATTCGATTTATCATCTCTTTCTCCTCTATAAGGGAGAACGAGTGACTTGCGTGCACTTATGTACGTGTATTTATATATCTCTGTGTATGCATGTATGCACAAGCAGAAAGAAAAAGACAACAGGCCAAAAAGAAAGAACGATTACGTGGCCAACTGCAATTGTCGATAATAACCATTATCATCGTGAAAAGCGAAAGACCCGTTTCTATTGTTGTAATTCTATTTCAATTAGAAATTTAAAAGAGAAGAATTAAGATGAGATAACGTAAAATTAGTCGAGTATCTTTTTTCTGAGAGGATGTACATTTAATCAGAACGCAAATAATTCCATGCCTGATTACGTTACAGCGGAGGTGGAGGCCGTGGTGTTCGGCCAGTGTATCTACGATGCTCCAGAGGAACGATACTTTGGCGGTATCCGCGCGGAGCTTTACGCATTGTTCTCTCACCTCCAGTTTTGGCTGGACTCGCATCAAAAGTTAATTACGAGCTGAACCAAGGGAAAGACAACGTCTATAAAAAAAACGACACACACTCGAGTGGTAACGATGGCCCTTTTCGATTATCTGGTTTTCGTACGTGTACCAAGATTTCAGGACCGATAAGGGTATATCTGGAAACTCGTGGCAAACTTCGGTCGATATATTCACCGAGAGACGGCAAGGATGTAGCTTCGCATAGATGTTTTCACGCGAAGAAACAGCCAGCAGCGCTTTACATAGAAGCGGAGGAGTTTGTGTCGGGTGAACACGATGCTAGATTGCAGTATGATTTAGAATTACGATACATTGACAGTCGGCAGGGATTGTCGCGACGATTTAACGATGAGGAAGAAGACTGTAGACCGTGTTCTATGGATGAACTGGCCAAGGCTTATTGTCAAAGCGACTTCATAGCCAGAGGTACGGTAAGCGCCGTCCAAAGACAACCGAATTTGGAAGCTGCCGAACTCGTTCTTAGAGTAACAAAAATTTTACGTCGAATCGAAGAGAATGAGGTAACAGAGGTACATCCTTCTTGTATCTTTTTCTTTTTCAATTGCATACATAGGTAGATCATAATGTTTTCATGTAATTATTATCGTAGCTCATTAATGTTCATTTTGATGGATTTTGAAACAGAGTAACAACGATGCAGATACTACTGATTCCCATGATCGCAGAAATGTTCGTGTAAGAGTGCCAACTGCCTGCGATGCACGTCATGGACAAGGCGAGTTTGTGATAATGGCTAAACGAAGACTTGGTGATCTTATTCTTGTTTGCGCACCGAGGATAGAAACTTGGGCGAAGGCAGTCCGCGAATTGGAAACTGCACCGTGTGTTCTTCAGAGTTAGCGTTTCCAAGTTCTAACGAAATGCCTGTAAATAATTTATTTTCTTATTCTGTGCTGTAAGAATATCGATCTCCAAACTGTGATATTGTTCTGTGGAAATTTTATCGTGAAGAAATACACAATTTTTTAGCAATACAAGTTAACAATTTCGATTTTGTCTCTTATTATAACTTTTCATCCCTAGTTTTTAAGCAACTTTGAAAAATAACAATTATCAAAAATGAGACGTGTACTTTAGACTTTAATCTAGTCTGTCGTAAAAGAATTAAAAATCTAGAAATTCAAACGACTATGAATACACACACACATACTTCTTTCTAGGTCTTGTTTCATATATTAGCCTTATAATTGCATACAAGATTAAAATTTCAATTTGTATAAGTTCACTTGCATTAAATATTGATTTAACGGTCACATCATAATATGTACACACACAAAATATCAGTATATCGCAGTGTAGAAATAATTTACAATTATTATGCTATGTTTCTCAAAACGGATAAATATACGCGTTTAAATCATTCTATATTTTGTAATTTTGATTATGAAATGATCAATTTACAATCCTGCATCATAGTTAATGCTTATAAATAATAAGCATTTTATTTTTACTGCCAAATTCATACCGAGTTCATATTACTTTTTAAACATCGATACCATTAATTCCAAAATAATCATTGATGTCGTTGAGACACTATTGTCACAAATAAAAAACAGCAGTTCGTGGATTTTCTTCTACATGTTAAGTCCTTTTTTATTTTGCACAATGCAAGTTTTACACATTGCCGCAACGAAGGAATAACGCGATGCATGGTCCCAAGAAAATGATCAAAAATTGATATATTGAAAATTTGTGTGAAATTTTAAAATTACGAATTGATATCTTTATTCGATGCTCAAGAAACAATGTTTAGGAAACAAAAATTAATTACCATTTAGTACAACTTCAGTCATTGTTAATTTGTTTTTAATTCTTCGTTGGAAGTACTCGATTTGTTCGTAATCCGTGTTCGTTGCTTTTGGAATAGTCACAAATGTTTCTTCATCTTTGTTCAATTTCAACATGGTGTGAAATTCATCATAATGCGCATATAAGAAGAATATATTGCGATAGCAATGCTATCCGAAAAGCGTACACACGCGAAATTTTGCAACGATAATATATTTGTCATTTGCTGGTCGAATCTACATTTCAATTACGAATCAAATGCGGATATACATGGTAGTTCATTTATCAATGGATTATGTACAATACGACACGATAATCAATACTTTTGGTTTATGTGACTACCGCATTGTTGTATAAGGATAATTAGGACACAACGGTAAAATGAGATCGTCCATATTTGGTAAAACAACCAGTTTTTCAAATTCCCTGAGTAACTTAGTTTCAATCCATTTTGTTATGTAAACGATATTAACTGTTCTCTCACCAACTGCGGGCTTTACGGTGAGACTTACTTTTGGTACGGGTTTAAAACCATACCATAAACGATCGGACGGTGCTGGTGGAATGTTTAATGATAAACAACCTTCAATACTTGAAACGGTGACCATTAATCGAATCTCCGTATTTGAAACACCTTCCATAGCTCTTCGAACATAGGACAACTCGGTTGCCTGACAATTGAAAAAATACAAAAAAAAATGTCAATAGGTATCAAAAGATATCGATCTGAATACTACTAATTATAAGAAAATGCATCAAAACATACATGTTGAAAATATTTATTTGCAGCTATTCTATCGACCATACTGAGAAACTTCCTTCCTGACGATTGCGTAGATCTGCAAGAAACAAACAATGTAAAAGAAAAAATAAAGAAAAACAAGATAGATTAAGAAGACGATATAAAATGATATTGCCATTGATACGTACGTTGTTTCTTTGGCCACATTGTACGATTGCGTTCTAGAATTATCACAATCGTCCTCTGTAGACGTTTCTGGTGTATCTTCCACGTCGCTGTCAAAAATTGGTGATCTAGTGACCACTTCATTTGATTTTTTTGTTGAAATAATCGTATCATCAGGAACCGATCCCGTTCTTGTTAATTTCATCAAATTCAATTTTGTTTCAACAGTCATGGTCAAAGAACCTTTATATGTTATATCTAAATCGAGCCAGAGACCTCTTTCATTGATCACTGGTTTTGTTACACTGTGAATAACAGGAGCTGCCTGTCCTATTGTTATCTCTGAAACCAAAAGGCACTCCATAAAATATGGTAGTTTTATATTGGATAACTTGCGTTGTATTTTATCCTGTATAAGATGTATAGTTTCAGGACACTTGCGTACGTCAAAAAGTATACGAGCTATTAAACAATTGATCCAAAGTGTACTTTCAGCAGACGTGGAAATTGCACCTTCTGACATCGGCGAATAATTATTATCCATATATTTTGCCATATAAGCATTATAAGTGAGCTCAGGTACAGTTTCATGTGAATTATTGGCTGAAAAAGAGCTTTTTGATTCTGCGCTAACGATTTTGTGTTGAACTGATGATTGAGAACTAGATATATTGGACGATACATCGATCGTGAACAGTAACGAATCATTCTTTTTAACGGACCGAGATGCAGCTAAAACTAAACGTCTGTACCAATCTTCTTTTTCACGATCAGTTCTAGCAAAAATAAATATTTTTAATTTATTTTTTCCTTTATCATCGTTACAATGCTCCTCATCCTCATCCTCCTCCCCCTCTCTCTCATCTTCCTCTTCCAACTCGTCTTCCTCTTCATCTTCTTCCTCTTCCTCATCTTCCTCCTCGTTTTTTCTGTTTCTTTTTCTCTTTTTATGTACTCTATCATGACAAAAATTGCCATAATTATCAGTTGCTGCCTCCTCATCTTCTCCTTCTAACTTTTCTAATTCTTGTTTTTCTTTCCGTCCACTTTTTTCCTTCTCCTCGTTATCCTTTTCTACATTTACCTTCATTGTTATTTTCTTTCCTCCCTCTTCCTCTTCATCTTCATCTTCTGTTTCCTCTTCGTCTTCCTCCTCCTCTTCTTCCTCATCGTCTTCCCACTCATCTTTTTTTTTATTCCATGTTGTTATGATTGATTTTTTACAAGTTTTTATTTCACTTGATATGTCTTTCCGTTTCTTCCTTTTTTTAACAGTACAAGTATAACTTTTCTTCAAGTCTCCCTTTATTCTATCCTCCTCCTTCTGTTGCTCCTTATAATCCTTTTTCTTTTTCTTTAACTTCTCTTCTTCATGTTTCTCTATTTCTTTGCTATTTACAAAACAATCCTCATATTTTACACATTCGTTGTCAAAATAATCGCTAGCTGAATCATAATCGTAATTTTTATTATCGTCGTCGTCTTCATCTGTATCTTCCATCTCTACAAACTCGGAGCTTTCTTGTCTTACAATCGGTTCCTCGTGTTCTACATTGACAAGTAAAATTTCATTTTCGTCCTGCGTGTCTCCATCTAATTTTTTTGTATATTTTTTATTGAATTTACATCCGACTTTCTCTTTTAGGTCCACCTTATAACTATTTATTGAACATTCATCATTGGTTGTACTCTTCAGGATTACATTACAAATTAGCGCTTTCTTTTCAAGGATTATACAAATTGGATATTTTTTACTCCATCTTCTCCTTTTGATAAGCCCACAGGGAAGAAGTTCTATCTTTGCTTCAGTTAAATTATAAACTCTTTTTTTAACGAATTTCAATTTATGTTTTGGCTCGTCCCAGACAGCTTTCTTTGGTACTTTCATCCTGGTTTCCATAATACGCAAAATATTTCCCTCCAATCTAAAGAAAACTGACTTTGTGCGTGCCACATGATAATTATTCGGTTCATACTTATAAGGCAATTCATTTAACCAACCTTGATATCTCTCAACCACAGCATGTTCTTCCACAGCTGGGATCTCTAAGATTGGTATTGGTGGACTAGGAAGACATCCCTCATCTGGCATAGTGGTTAAAATCTTTTTGAGTTTTGTTACAATATCATAGAACGTAACAGTTACAAAGACACCCATCATAAATCCCAGTAAATACTCTGCTAATGGAATAACATAATAAATGCAGGAAATGGCAATGAAAGCAGCAATAGATTTATACGTTGCTTGACGAATTAACTGTTTAATCAGCTGCGAAAATACAGTCTTAAAGTCTATTTTCTTTGAAAATGCCACCGAGTACGTATAGCTCTGTTGTGGAAAAACGGTATAATTGTTATTGTTGCAAGATGGCTCTGAATTTGATGGGTCATTCGCCAATGAGGTAACATCTTCACTGACATTTTGAGAAAATTCAGAAGCTTCGATGCCACTCTCCACAGACTCATCCTGCAAACTTTTATCTTTCAGGCCGGTTTTTACTTCGGAGAAACCTACATATCTGGTTGCATTGCCTCTCTTACGAATATCGTCTGTCTTTTCGTCACAGGGTGTAACGCATCCCTGATCCTCTAAATCACTGATGCTTGAACTTTCTGCCTTGGAATTACGTCGTTTCTTTTTATCGCTTTTTATTTCAGACAGTTTCTCCTCGAACGTCTTGGTGATTTTCCCTTTAATGTCGGAAAACACTTTCCACGGGTCCAGAGACGGCGGCGTACCTTCCAGTAGAATGTTCTCCGCACTGACGGATCGCGTTTCCGAGTTATTCTCAGAGACGTCCGACTCATGGATGCACCTCGACGGACTAGAGGTGACTTTAGACGAAATTTTTTCGCACTCGGGTGTTAATCGCTTCTCCTCGTCTGTGCTAGGATATATCTCTTCCAATTCGTCATCGCTAGCATGGTAATGAATTACAGGAACTGAAGTTGCAATAGGTTTACCTTGCCGAAAGAGAAACAAACGATCGATCAAGTACCTTTTGTCATATCGCTATTTACGTTAACTCTGTAAAATAGATACTTATTTATCGGGTCTTACCTACTTGTCTAAATTAGTCTCACCTTTTATCATGGCTAATGTTATTTTCCTCGGGCTGTGTTTAGCGCTCATGGTTGAAACGAACTGGTTCGATAATCAGTTGATTCGTAAACATCCTTTAACATGCATCACCACAAATAACGATCACACTTGCGACGACGATCATGTTACAATTTCCTTACGATATCGTGTTAACGTTTCAATCTTTCTTTATACCAGACATCGAGGAAACATCTACGCGTTTATTCTCAATGTCTCAACTTTCGTTCTTATCTAGATATATATTGAGTGCGCGCACACACGCACCTATAGATATCGCACCGATAGTAACACGTAATAATATCGTCGTAGTGTATTTTCTTTTGTGTACACTGCCTTGAATTTAATACCTTAGAATCATTCATGCTTCCATTATTCGCCTCATTTTACAAAATCTACATATATTTATTAGATGTGTTTACGTGCAATATTTACCAACGTTATGACAGCTTCGTAAATAGAGACATAAATGTCAAAATTAACTAGGAACTGAAATTGTCGCGTTTGCGTTGTAATTACATACAATTGCAAATTGTAGAAGATTCAATTGTATATTGATAAGCAAATGTTTCATACTTATTGTTAGACGTATAATTACCACATTATGCGCGTTGATATTACTGTGCATTATCTTACGCGATGCACGTGAGCCACGTGTCCATGACGTTGTCTATACATTGGATGTATGCGCGATATCGTTGAGCCTGCTGCGTCTAAATGTTCGATGTTCTGTGTTTTTTTTCCTCACTCTTGAAATTGATCGCGATGGGTTGTAAAATTGTTTAAGTCCATTCATAATGTAATCATTTTTCAGACAAACGGTGTATAACGAGAAATATACATTATTTTTTGTTCGAAATATTTATATGTCACGTGACATTTTAGTTTACGATTATCGTTCAAACTGTACTTATGTATACGAATAGCAATGTTAAGTAGTGGACACAGACTCCTGTTGCTTTTTGAAGAAAATATTGTTAAGTTTACACAATACTCAAACATGTGTATAACCTTAATTACGTATATTTTGTAATGATATATTTCCCGTACCAATTGAATCTGATGGAGGGCGTCTAAAAGAGATTCCTGAAGATTATCAAAACACTTGGACGAGATGACGAGAAAAATTATCGTTTGCTATAGGGAACGATGTAAAAGTAGAATATCTTATCATTTTATACGTATAGCCTATTGGTTTTAAAACGTTTATTCATTTGAATAGTATATAACCTATTAATTACTATATAAAATACTTTACAAATCATGCAATTTGAGCTGGTACTAATCCTTTTGGCCATTGGACTTTTCACTGGGAATGTCTGTGATCAAACTGAAAGATCACAACAATCGGATTATATTAAACCTCCTGAGAGACAAGTATATTGATTTCTTTAGTTCTTCTGTATACTTAAAGAGTTTCTTCTATAAATTTTAAATTAATGTGTTGCAGTACAAACAAAAGACAGATACAGAATTAATACCAGAGCAAGATGATCCTCTCTTAATATTTTCCACACTAGATGGTTCCTTGGTTGGTATAAAACAACGTTCTGGAAATGTACTCTGGCGGCAAAGCGATGGTATTATTAATAGGTATAATTCATAGGATGAAAGTTTTCTCAAACCAGTATAACCATTTTTAAGCATTTGTTGCAGAACCAATTGTCAAGGTACCAGTTGATCTTGGTAAAACTTCCATGTAAGTACAGTAGAATTTTTTTTATTATAATATTATTGTAGATATTTTATCTATTATTAAGCTCTGACTTTTTTAGGCCCATGTTTTTACCAGATCCAAAGGATGGCTCTTTGTATGTATTTGGAGCAGAAACTGAAGCTCTGAAGAAACTACCATTCACTATACCACAACTTGTGACAAATAGTCCATGTCGTAGCAGTGATGGAATATTATATACTGGTAGAAAAATCGACACTTGGTTTGGCATTGATCCTAGAACTGGACAAAGAGAACAACTTCTAGGATTTGATAAAGTAAAAAATACTTGTCCTGTAGAAATGCAAAATGCTGTTTTTATGGGACGTACGGAATATAATATCATGATGGTGGATAGTAAACAGAAAAATCGAAAATGGAATGTTACGTTTTATGATTATACTGCTACAAAAATGGAACCTGAAGGAATAGAAAATTATGGTTCGACCAATATGTAACTCTTATGTTGTTATAATATATAATATATTAACACAATTGTAACAGCATCTTTATATTTTAGATCTGGTTCATTTTGCGACAAGTTCGACTGGACGGATTGTCACCGTAGATAGAAGATTAGGAATTATTTTGTGGGAGCTGGATGTACAGAGCCCAGTGATAGCAGTGTACATCGTAAGAGAAGATGGCTTGTTAACAGTTCCTTTTACTAGTGTCGCAGATCAAACTTTAAATCTTCTTCTAGAACGTTTTGTCAATAAACCGAGCGACATTCAGTTATTGTTAGTAATTGATATTTTTATAGTTTTTGTCGGTATTACTTCATGCGAAATTAATTTATGATGTTTGTTTTTTTTGCAGTCCAACATTATATATCGGTCAACACAGACACGGATTATATGCTCTACCATCTCTTGTAGATTCAACAACAGCTACAATATCGAGTAACATTGGTCGATTGTTGCTTGAAGGTCCATTATCAGTACCACAATTAGGAAAAAATAACAATGGGAATGTTCCTCTGTCTAATTCATATTTTGATAATACTGATTTTATTGCTGGAAGTGGCTATCAGGCAATCATAACGTTAGGTAATGATAATGATTAAAAAACATGTATTGTGTTAACATAGATTAAATATTACTTACTGATCAAGTTCTGTTAATTTATTTGAAAACAGGTCACTACGAAATACCCGCTGAATATAAATTACAAGATCAACAACCTCTTCAAATTACTGGCCGGTCTGATCCTGTCATTGAAACATTACCTCTTCGATACTTGAATTCTACAAAACAATCATTGTTCAACTTACAAAATGACGATAAATCTAACGATAATGCAAATAATAAGTCATGGCGCGAGTTTATGCAGAATACTTACGTAATGGGCAAAAATTGGTTCAGTCAACAGGAAAACAAAGGATTAAAGTTTACATTAGTCGCATTGATTGGATGTATAGTAGGAATGTTTTGGTACTTACATGCACAATTTAAGGAGTTTCAACAGTTTTCTCAGGTTTATTTTTTGAATTTTTTTTCATTGGAGAATATAAACAACAGTTAGTCATTGGAATTTCTATTATAGGGTTCCCGAGAAAATAGTAGTACCAATGATTATTATGGAGCGCGATCAAACACACTCGTAGTTCCGGAAGATGTAGGTGAGGGAGTGGTTAAAGTTGGAAAAATAACTTTTGATACCGGACAAGTTCTGGGCAAGGGATGCGAGGGAACTTTTGTATACAAGTAATATAAGACGAAGATATTGTGGTTTTTCATTGATTAAGATACACAAAATATGTGGCATTGAAATTTTATATATATTTTTAGAGGCAGTTTCGATGGACGTTCTGTAGCTGTAAAGCGTTTGTTACCGGATTGTTTTACATTTGCTGATCGAGAAGTAGCATTGCTCAGAGAATCAGACGCGCATGCAAATGTTGTGCGATATTTCTGCACCGAACAAGATAGGATGTTCAGATATATTGCATTAGAACTAGCCGAAGCGACTTTACAGGATTATGTAGCAGGAAAGTACGATAAACAAAAAATATCTGCCAAAAGTATACTACGACAAGCTACATCAGGATTAGCCCATCTGCACCTTCTTGACATCGGTAAATTTTTGTCTTGTAATTGCTAGAAGAATATGCAGTATATCGATGTTTTATCTTAATAATATTTTATTTTTATTTCCGAACGATAGTGCATAGAGACATCAAACCTCACAATGTGTTACTATCAGCCCCGGGACCACGCGGAGAAATAAGAGCCATGATATCGGATTTTGGTTTGTGCAAGAAACTTCAACTAGGTCGCGTGTCTTTTTCACGCAGATCAGGTATAACAGGTACTGATGGTTGGATTGCTCCGGAAATGTTAAATGGGAACAGAACTACTTGTGCCGTGGATATCTTTTCTCTTGGTTGCGTTTTTTATTACGTTCTTTCTGATGGAAAACATCCATTCGGAGATCCATTACGGCGGCAAGCCAACATTCTTTGTAAGAATACACATAATATTTTACTTTCTTCTAATTTTTGTTTATCTTGTTGAATGCAAATAACATTACTCAATTTCTCATAATATATCATAGGCGGTGAAAGTGATTTGTCGGCCCTTCATGATGGAATTTCTCAAAATGACAAAGAACTAGCGTTAGTACTTATAAAAGCAATGATCGCAAGTAACCCATCGGAAAGACCACCTGTTATGGCGGTTCATGATCACCCAATATTCTGGGAACCTGCTACAATTCTTGGATTTTTTCAGGTATTCTATTTATATTATCTCGTACTTTCTTTCTATATTTGGATTGTTATGATCGTTACACTGAGATTTGTGAAATAGGATGTGAGCGATCGGGTGGAAAAGGAACAAATCGACAGTCCGGCCTTGATTGCACTAGAGTCTGATAGCAAGCGAGTATTACAAGGAGATTGGAGATTACTTATTGACGTGGAAGTTGCAATTGATCTGCGAAAGTATAGAAGTTACCGGGGTGAAAGTGTTCGAGATTTATTAAGGGCATTACGAAACAAGGTTTGAATACATAAATTAATTAAAAGGATCGAAATTGTTTAAATTTTGCTTTTTACTATTGATATCCATGGTTTGTTACAGAAACATCACTATAGGGAATTGAGTCCACAAGCTCAAGAAAACCTTGGATATATTCCTGATAAGTTTACTGATTACTGGCTCTCTAGGTTTCCCTGTTTACTTTCGCACGTATGGTGTGCTATGCAAGCTTTCCGTGAAGAATCAACATTAAAGGGCTATTATCACGTAGATTACATATTTACAAACATTTGTGAAACGGAATCTTTACAGATTCAAAATACGCAATCAACAGATTACACGATGGCGTCGAATACCTGGAATGTTCAAGATAATGTCGATTGGAGCCCGAATAGAGCAAGATGCAGAAGTCAACGAAGAAAACACGAGAAGAAAAAAGTAGACATACCAGATGCTTGGACGTTACCTTCGAATTAGAGAACCATCTACCAGTAATATGCAATTTTATCATTGTAATGTATATACTTTATACATTATACATTAGCGAAGAGATGGACAAACGTACTTTTCAACATGTATGTACAATGCGCTCAAGTACCAACATTGCAATCATCAGTAGGTTTTTTTAAAAAAGAATCACTAAAATGAAAATACTTGTAAATAATGCGATACTTGTAAAAAATGTTTGTAAAAAAGAGAAAAATAAATTGAAAAAACCAAAAAGAACCGGTTGTGTTAAATATATGTTACGTTTAAACATAAAATTGGAGATATTTTATATTTGCTCATTAATGCGATATTTGCACAGATATTTGCTCATTATTGCTCATAAGGACAAGTCAAAGTTTATTATTTTTATACAAAACATATCATCTTGTTGATATAAAACGATTTGTTTGTATAAAACGTTCAGGTTCATTTTTTATTTATGTCACGTCATTGTTGTATCAATGAGATGTGTAATATGTGATAAGATCTTCCAAATCATGATCCTGAATATTAAGCATGAGTAATCAAAAAATATATTTTTGCTGCAACAAAAAGGCAAATGCTGATATTTGTTAGACGAATTATATGTATAAACGTAGACGCACGTATTTTATGTTAAACATTTACATGTATAATTTTTCATTATCTCATCTGTTCCAAAAACAATCATTAGCGATATTTGCACCTATTTTAACACGCGTAGTTACAATATTTTTCAGGTACACTGAATCTCGTTAGTCGCGAGAACACGTCGATGTAACGTAATAACCGAATGTTTTTCATTCTCGCTTATTAACGTGTGTTGAACATGTCTGATATAAATGTATCTACACTTGTTCGATTTATCATTCGTTTCGAACTTAGACTAGATGTAAGCAAAAAAAAAAAAAAAACAGAAAAAAATATCAACTACTAAAAAATTTAAAGCAATACTGGAGCCACTCAATTCGTTCGCATACCATATTTTGTTTTTGTTTCTCTTCAATTCAAAAATATGCAGAAATTATTATATCATACTCAATATTGCATCACTGTCATACTCAATATTTATAAAGAGTGATAAAAGAAATGAATAAAAAATGTCAATTTATAAAAAGAAAGGGACTATGTTACACTGAGGGCTCTAACATGCATTCCATAAAAATTCCAGTAAATGGAATAATTTTTCTACATTAACATAAAATCTAGCGAGTATAATAAGATAGTCATGAATATCAACGACACGGACATATTTCTTACGTTTGAAGTTTAACGAATCACTTGTGTAATGCACAAAACTTACATATATAATATGTATTTCATATATATTCTGTCCAAATTAAAAAGAATCAAAGCACGCGACTGTCACGCGAAATTATGAAAAATTTATCACACTCAACTTATAACCGTATCAAGGTGATGCTTTAGGTTTATCATTTTTTTCTGCTTTTTTATTTGCAATCTTTAACCGCCTCTCTTCTCTGTCCCTTCTAACAAATTCAGGATCATTCCAATACTCGACTTCTCCACTTGCATACAATATAAATATCAGATTGGTCACGACGAAAACACCAAAAACAATCCAAAATACGAGTCTCCATTGAGAAAGTGTTTGATCCGGGGTCAATTCGCTAACGATATACGGTGTCAAAATACCGGTAAAAGCGCCTATTCCATTCACCAGAGCCATTAAGGTGCCAGAATAGTTTGGACTTAGATCTAAGGCATTCACTTTCATTCCTGGATAAAATGTTCCTAGAATAAAAAAGAAAAAATAATGGACGAATAGAGTTTGTAATCGAATCGGAGGAGAACTCCTCGAGTTAAGTCAAAAGGAACAAGCGCTTGAAGAGCTTATAACGACTCTAATTTCTGATCAATATATTTCAATTTTTGTTAACAAAATATTCGTCGTATTGCTCAATTGTCGTAAAAGAACTATGTGCCTAAAATTGATTTTTATAATTCAATTCTACCATGTTGTGACTTTCACAGTTTTGAAAATTAAAATGTGTTGTTATTCAAAAAATTGAAAATGACAAGACACTTTTTCGTGATAAGCTCCTCGATTATCCATGCATTATCTGTATATACATACCCATCAATGTCGTGCCAACGGTAAACATGATGACAACAGTTGTTCTATCACATTTGGCATAAGACGCGCCTATAATAAAGGCTCCTGGCCCGAGCGAAGCAATGGTGGTGCCCAATTTGCGTACGTTGGTACGCGACATTATACCACTCGTGATCATCCAATCGGCTAAAAAGGATGTCACCAGACTACAAATCCACATGGTCAAATAGGGCAAAGAAGAAAGGAATCCGTTGCTTTTGATCGAATACTTAAGCACGCTGCTCATATACTTTGGTAGATCGGTGAGCAGTGTGAAGAAACCCCAATCATGACCAATTTGTGCCGCCACTAACGCCCAAAGCGGTACAGATTTAAGTATGTGTCTCCATGGCACCGAAGGTGGCTTCTTATGCGTGTGAGCGTCCATTCTTTCGTGCAGAAACTTTTGCTCCCTTTCAGATATAAATGGATGCGCGTCTGGATTGTTGTAACACGTTACCAGCCATATCAAAAACCAAAGAATCCCGATCGCGCCAAATACATAGAACACGGCCGGCCATCCCACTGTCGAATAGTGAAGAATGACACCGGACAAAGAGTTGGCAACCACCGTGCCAAGTTGCGCACCGGCGAATACCAATGAACCGATTTTCGATCTTTCCTCCGGTGGTGTCCATTGTGCGAGCATTGCGTTCAACGCTGGAAACGTTGTCCCTTCGCAGAGACCCATTAATACACGCGTGACAATTAAACCAACTGCTTCGCCGTATTCCACGACTAATGGTGTAATCAGCGTGAAAACCGCGGTCGCCAATATGCCCAAGCCAAGGGAATATTTTCCGCCGAACTTTTCGGACAACATCCCGCCGGGCAAATGCGTTACCACGTAGCCTATGTAAAACGACGACAAGATAATACCCTATTGGAGAAACATCACAGATTGCATATTATAATTACACACGTATATGTATAGCAAATGTATGTAAAACATTGTACAATAGGAATATCATCTTTCGATAATCATTTCTGTACTATCAGTTTTGAGTATTTGGAAAATGCTCCAGCATATTTTGACTCTACGGTTAATACTTTTGTATCGTGAGGTGCACGTGAAGCGAATAAAAAAAAAAGAAAAAAAAAAAAAGAAAAAGAAAAAATAACAGATTTATAATGAAACAGCTGCAAGACAAAAGTAGTGAGAAACTTGAATCGAGTTTATATTAAATATCAACAGTTGATACTTATACTCGGCATTGTACACACATACATATGTACACGTGTATGTACGCGCGTGTATCTTTACCTGCATCGTCTCGCTCCACTCATACTTCTTCGCGTTCGATGGACTCATATCTTCACCCTCCTGTCGATCGTCATCCGTAATCGGGCAAGTATTCTCAACGACGTTCGTCACATTTTTATGCATTGGGACTACCATCTCGGTGATCGTGATTGATAAGCAGACTCTCATCGCGTAAGCATTGAAGAGCGCCAAAAATCCCATTATTGCGAATACCCATCGTTGCGGTATTCTTCCACCTGTGTGCACATAAACACATCTGTTACCGGTAATAGCGTCAATAAATAAACTCACGGTGCCATGTCGCAAAGAAGAAAGCCCGAGGTTAACAGCGCGGAAGGAATGACGATTAGTAGCGGAGCCTTTCCCCTATTGGCAGCTGTCTAACGAACCGTACAAACTTATCTAGGTAAAGGTCAGATTCCTTGCACGTATCACTGACTTCGGTATAGCGCATAATTTTGATTTCGACTTGTGCTTATTGAAAAGGTAAACCGCAGACGTTGAACCAACAAATCGTAGGAGGGAGGAATGGAGGAAGAAAGAGCGAGCGAGAAAGAAACGAGAGAGAAATTCGAGAACGAACATATCCTTGAAACAAAAGGTCACAACTAAAGGCGTTCAACGATTCCGTGTAACGATAATTCGTGATCTGTTTTTAATTTTGTGCGTAATTATGTACCTGTAGGGACTGAAGTTACGAAACGACACGTTTCGCAAATGGAGAATTGAAGTTCCATTCGCGGTCACCTGCGATTAGCATATCCTGCGTCAAACTAGAAATATCGGCTCTCAGAAAGGAAAAAAAAAAAAGAGGAGGAGGGGGGAACGCAACTAGGAAAAAATATGTGGGAGGATTCTATCAGTCAGATCAGATTAGAACTCTAATCGAAACGGTTTTAAAAAAAAAGTCGTCGAGTGACAAGACGATGATAAAAAATATTTGTATGTTGTGACAATATATCGATGCTCGTGAAAAGAGTGCTACTTATATAATTAAATGCTATCTTACCTACTATATTACCTTTCTTGCTTATAATGTCCTATCTACCGCTTTATCATTCTTCACGATATATTTGAAATATATCTTTGGAATTTCCGAACTATTTGAAATTCTTTATGATTTTAAATAAAAATGATTTCACACGAGCTGACCTAAATAGTTTCAATCGAACAAAGAGAGACCTTTCCTTTAATTTTAAAATAATACTATCTACTAGATAGGATTTATTTTAATTGATAGTATATCTATATGTGTACACGTGTCTAACAAATTGTATTCTCTCCATAACAGGATATTTAATGAATTTTTCCTTATTCATTGGCACGTTTTATATAAGTGTTTCATTTGCAGTTTCTCGTTTGCATGTTAAGTGGAAATTCATACGAAAGAGACCATTAGGTGTACTAACATTAAATCAAAAGGGAAAAGCGTATTTTTTTCGCGAGATGATAATAAATTGGAGGCAATTAGGAAAAGTGAAAATAAGAAGCAAAAATGTAAAAACATGCATGCATAATGCACGATGTTCTCTCGTGTCATTTCTTATTGATCGAAATAACGCATAAATTTTTGTCTCTCTGTAACAATTCTTTGTTTAAATACCAGCAGGCACAGCATCATCAAGTTTATCTTATCTAACATGATAGACGGAAAATCCAAACATAAAAGCCAAAAACTACCAATAATGATCATATCGGCAGACAGAATCGTTGATTCGCCGTAAAGATAACGAGAAAGCGATTGCTGGCTTATTTCGCTCTTCGTAGATCCAAATGGTCTTAATTGCTATAATCTTGTCTTATATGCGAAGCCAGTTATTTTCCTTATATCAGTCAACCTTCTCCAACTACTGTTTCACATAAAGCCAATCAACGTTACATAAAATCTCCCTTGGCCCTTATTTTTACTTCACATTCAACAATTTTATTCGCGAATTTTTCGTTCTATCATTCGACATTTTATATGTTGCACGATTTTGCTTAGTTTCTCTTTCAAGAGCAACGCAATTGGTTTTTTCTGCGTTCCTTTTTTTTTTTTTGCAACATGCGCGAAGGAATTCAAGGAATTCGTGATAAAAATTCAAATATATCGCCTAGTTATAGATTACCCAAGATAAAGACAAATCATTATTTCTGATCTCATCGTTCATCTAACATAGATCACGGAACTTCTCGTAATTTTTTTGAAACAACATTGACATTTTTCTGTGCAAAAAATTATTTGGTTAAGCAATATCTATTGTAAATGTAAGAAATTTGCATCGACAGACATGCAATGATATGCTAACGCGATAACACTGGTATATGTGCATTTCGCTACTTGTCATTTATTTATTAAAAACAACTCTACGAAAGAAATTTATCAACAACATCAATTTGAAATAATTAATTCTTTTTTTTATCCTATTTGCAATTGACTTAATTTTTATCTCGTGGAATGAATAATTATCGAATGGGTAAATTCATATCCTGTTCGAGAGATGGATTACCGAAATCTATTCTCTGTAGGAGATAAATTTAAAAAATTTATATGTTTAGCAGCAATGAAAAATACTTCGATTTTGACTAAATCAAGGAAATCAATTTACAGAATGTAAATGATACTTACAACACGTTTTACAGGCAGACAGCATCGTCTGAACGAAAATATATTCTCTGATAATTGATTATTTTAATGAAAGACACATAAAAAAATTGCACGTTTGAAAATCGAACATAAATTATCTAAACGAAATCCGAAAAATCGAATGAAATATAAAAGTTTTTGTTTTAGTCTATATACTTAGCACGTATGACGCAGTGGAAAGATAAATCTTGCAAATGAAAATCACGAAAATTTATGAACAGGAACGGTAACAGGTATATTATGCCTAACTCGACCACATGTTACGATTGACTGAACCGATGCTCTCCGTGCGAATTCATTTTATACTCGTACACGTGCTCCTCACTAAACGCAAAAAGGGAAAGGAAACGTGGATAAGACGCTAAGCGTATTAGTAAAAGTTGACACCAAAAAGGTATGCCCAATGTTGGAGGGGGATGATAACGCGCAACGTGTTGTGTATCTATTTTTGATATTTTCTACTTGGTTAATATCTTTGTATTAAATACCTTGATTTCACAGAGGAATCATAGAAGGTAAGAGGCATCAACAGATAGATTAATTGTATTTTTCTGATTAAAGAAGACACTCACTTATGAACATAAGGCTGGGAGGGAAGAAGAGAAAGACAAAGAGAAAAAGAGTATAAACAGCATTTGTTGACGTCATATCTTAATAATACTTGTTTTTGTTAACAAAATGTATTAAATGAGTACTTTACAATTCTTCGTAGGATTTAATTGATATTTCATGACGTATACATTCTCGAATTTATATTGCTAATAAGTCTACTTAAATTTAAAAATAGAATAGTGATACCGCATATTAGTGATCGTAATACTCGTTCGGATATATGGATGTTCCGTTTATCTCGCAAAATGAAAATATCTCATAAAGGATTGAAATTATAAAAAAACAATGTTGCTATAAAAGTTGTTTGGTACAAAATGGCAGATTATGTGATATTTTTATGGGTGGAGTGATGGAGATTTTCAAGATCAAGTTGATTTTTTAAAATGGGATTATACCGCATTCTAAATGCGGCAATCGATTCATCTGAGCATTCTCTGTAAAAAAATATTAACTTATTTATATCTACATATATTTAAAAACTATTGGTTCAGGAGATATTGTTTATGAATACCTTGAAATCTCCTCCAACACTCCACTCACAAAAATACGATTACATAATATGAACATTTTTTTAATAATTTCAATGCTTTACATATTTCAATTTTACGAGATAAACAGAACACTTTGTATAACAAATACCTGTTACAGTTCACTCACCGTCGTATTACTATCTTTTTCATGAAACTTAAGCACCAATTTTATAAAAAAATAATTGCATCTCTTTTCACGAGTCTTCCAAAACGTCAATGTTTCCACGGATTAATCTAAACATCGTCAGTATATGATTCATCGATTTTTGTAATTGTTTTGTATTATCAACTATATCTCATGATGTCTCAAATTATTATTGAGATTGTAATGTTTATAAAATATACGAAATAACAGTTACTATAAGAAATTATGTCTTTTTCTTTCTTGTTATCATCGTGAGATCACTGATAAAAAAATTGCTCTTACCTTTAATATCGGGGGATTAATATGTCACTGATAAAATCAAATAAGTTTGACAAGAATGAACACTGTAAATTACTTTTACACAATACATTTGTAACTTCTCCCACACTGCATTTTATTGCTCTTGCTAATCTTAGATCTTTATCAAACGAATTATCTCTTCCTTTTTCGAGTATACAACACAGTATAATTGTATAATATGCAATGGAAAACAAAAATAAAAGAAAACAAGAAAGAAAGAGATGAAAGTTATGATTTTATCGAGTGGAAGCCATATTATTTCTTCCAATAAAAAATTTTATTAAAAAACGAAAAAATTAAATCATAACTATAACGAAACATAAGTAAGGAATAGAACAAGTCTTTACTTTACCAAAGCTATCTTAACTTTGATTTGTAGTACTCTTTCTCAATTCCATATATATGTGAGGTATTTCCTCCACTAGTTTTACGCTTTCTTCTTTTGCTGTAGCTATAGCTCTGTTTAATTCATGTGTCTATAAAATTTATATAAGTTTCATTATATTTATAAATAATCATTACATTTATAAAATAATTCACCAACTTTATAAAACAATACTCACACATTCTTTCACTGTATATTTTTTGAAGAGATTAAATAATTCAGATATAGTCCATAAAGTCTCGTCAGGTTTTCCTAAATTAACAAATGGGCAATTTGACTGATGTTTAATGTGTTCCTTCCTGGAAGTAATTGTGACTAAGTAATTTAATCAGTATTAATATTAAATTGATAAAACAATAATATAAAGTGCTCAAGAATTATTTATACCATGGATCATCATCAGGATCCCAACCATCAAGTTGTTTGGAGCAGATAAAACATTCAACTAAATCAGGCTCTTCTTTACCACCTACAGCAAAAAAACCAGCAGCAGCCATTTTCTCAGGATTGCATGAATTATCAGAAGATTGAAAAGGCCAATCTTCGAATGTTTTTAGTCTGCCAGTTTTCCAAAAGGTTGAACCGCGTTCTCTAAACGGAAGAGCATTTAGGTTATATCGCATATTTAATCCTTGTACATAGAAATAAGTAATGCAGATTATTTAATACTGCAATATCAATATTGCAAAATTGTCATTAAAGGTAGAAAACACAGTAATATAAAATGCTGCTTACGGTAATAAATCCATAATCACGAAACACTTGATAACTTTTATTCTTACACGAGATACGTTACGTTAAAATCCACCGCGTCTCATATAAACACAATACAAGTGCTGCGATCTGTGCCTCCTCAGTAAATATTCTACATAGACGAAGATCACACAGACGAAAGCAGAACAAACCCGACCTCTTACGGGCCTTCATGATAATTGTTCTGAAATACCCACATTTCAGAAATATGTAATAAATATTTTGTGTTTGTTTTGTATTTTATCCGTGAGATTATTTTTTTCCTTCGTCAATAATATCAAACATCAAATGGGCTTCGTATATTATTGAATTTGTAACATCTTTTTATAACATATAATCAGGGATGGCTCGCGCATAGGCACTGCTACTTCATAAATTTGAAAAGTTTAAACGGACTTTAAGAATAAATTTCTCGATATTACTGATTTTTATCAACTTTATTGATAAAGACATCATCAAATTGTAAAATGTAATTTTACGACTGTAACAATGACGAGATTTGAGAAGACAGGAATTCACTACTTTATAAACACGTTTTCTCGTGTTTATAGTTTAAATTTCATCGTTAATTCTTTTTTCAATTTTGCTCCTTATCTTTTATTTATTTCACTATAATTAGCTGTTAGGTATGTACTTCGATATTCGTTATTACTTACACCTGTCGTTCCTATGACAACATAATTCTTATCCTGTTAGAAAGAATTGGCATATATTTACAAGTTCATCAGTTGATTATAATAAAAGTATTATCTTTCATTATGAGTATAGAAGAACTTGAAATATTTGGAATAATAGCATTTGACGGTTAGTAGTTATAATTCTTTCATAATAATAAGAATTCGTTAAATTTTTAATATAAAAGAAACTTGAAAGAACATAAAACCATTAATATTATTCATTTGTCATGAAAGATCAAGTAATTATTTTGCAGGTGTAATAAGAAATGGCTTACGATTACACCCTGATGGAGAACACTTTGTGTATCCAATGGGCAACAAAATTACTATTAAACATATAAAAACGAGTGAACAATTCTTTCTTACTGGCCATAAGAATTTCGTTTCCGCTTTATGCATTTCACCTTCTGGCGAACTAATAGCTTCTGGACAAATAAACCATCATGGTTTCAAGGTGATTCACTTACGATGAACTAAATATTGCGGATATTTCTGCAAACTATTTTTATGAATATAATAAAAAAATATATATATATATAAAAATTTAGGTCTTGATGAATGTTATAACAGATATTACACCACTATGCATTCTTTACACGTTTATAACTTTATCATTTCTATAATCGCATAAGAAATTCGCTGTTCATTCATTTCATTAATTTTGAAATTAATTGAAAACGATCGAATAATTTTTTCAAGGCAATGGTTATAATATGGGATTATAAAAATCGTAAAATGAAATACAGCTATGAAATACACAAAGTTAGAGTCGAAGACGTATGTTTCACAGAAAGTGAACAGTATCTTATTAGTCTTGGAGGCAGAGATGATGGTCGCATAATAATATGGGATATTGAAAATGGAACTCCACTTTGTGGTAGGTCTCACTCTTTTTCTTTAATAACTTATATTTTTCATCATATTTTTCAGTTTTGTGAGTATCATTTGTATTGTATAGGTGCTCCTGCTGGAAATGAAACATCTGGAAATATTATAATAATCGCACCAACTAACACTTGCAAAACAAGTTTTATCACCGGCGGGGACAATAATCTGAAATTATGGCGTATCAGCTCGAAAGATCGAAAGCTGTACGGAACAGATGTAAAAGTTGGAAAGATTAGACGTTCGATTAATTGTTTAGTTATAGATGAAAACGATGAAAATGTTTACTGCGGAACAACATCTGGCGATATCATAAAAGCAAGGTTGTTAGTTTCACAATGCTAAAACAATTGCCTAATAATTACAAGGAGAAATTCATACTTCTAGAATATGGAAAGGATTAATTATCTTTCTCTGTAAAATGACTGAGAACTTTTGTTTCTTTATAGATTAAACATAGATGAATCAGAGGAAGGGACTAAATATCCGGTAATGATCGGATGTTATTCAAAGATACCAACGCGTAGGAGAACGCGCGTAGCAAAAACAAATGGACCTAATGTAGAAGTGTATGCAGGTGGTGTGAAAAATTTGTTGCTTTTAGAAAAAGACAAATTAATCGTAGGTACTGGCGATGGTACAGTCGAATTAATTGAAATATCAAAAGACGCGAGACTTAATGTAAATAAGATGAACAAATCGTTAACAATACCCGCAATAATAACAGTATGTATGATTTCTCACAGATATATGCATTATATTTTCCTATGCACATGGATATTTAAATTGCATCAGTTTCAATATTTATACTATATTTATATTTGAAATTTTTATCTACTGAATAGTTAATATTTTTATCCTTACAAAAAATTATATTTTGAATCAACAATGAGCACAATAGTTTAAAAAATAATATTTTTTATTGCACAGTACCGTACAGCGAATGTATGTGCCATGGTAACATCACTGATCCGATATAAAAATAATTTTATATTAGTAGCAACTGCCCTATGTGAGATCTATGAAATTGAATTATCAAGCTTTCAAATGCGTTTAATCGTCACTTGTCACACAAATTCGATATACGATTTAGCATTTCCACGGTAAATTACTTGTTTCCACGTTTAATAAATCACTTTTATTTGAGGTATCTAGAATCAAGGAGATGCAAGTGATATTTTGTTGCATTTATTACAAATGCAAGTTACCAAGATAGTTTTTAAATATATATTAAGTTTATTTTTATGTATCTCGACAAAATATAAAAATTATATTTACTTATTATTTTATTTTTAATAATTTCATTAATCATCTCTTTGATTTTAAATGTTTCATTTGCCTTTTTTTAAAATATACGAAGAGAAAACAAGATGTATAAAAATGTTATTATTTCTGTAGGAATAGTTCAGAAATATTTGCAACGGCTAGTAAAAATGATATACGAATATGGAAACTGGTAACTCAAAAAGAATTGCTTCGAATTACCGTACCTAATTTTGCTTGTTCCAGCATATGTTTTGATAGTAATGGTGGTTCTATAATATCTAGTAAGTTTATATCGTAATGATTACTATACTTTATGTATCGCACATTATTTAAAAACTTAATTTATTGGAGGAAGCTTGGAACGATGGTACGATAAAAGGATTTGCTTTGAATGGTGGAAAGCTATTATTCGAGATTAATTCAGCTCATACAAAATGTGTGTCAACAGTTACCATTACAAATGACGACGATAAATTGATTAGTGGTGGTTGTGATGGACAAGTATAAAATTTAATTTATTAAATTAGAATGTCTATCTTTTATTAAAACCAGGGTCTAATTTCAATTTATTAAAGCACATAATTTCACTTAGGTGCGAATATGGAATGCAAAATCTGAATTACGACATTTACTGCAAGTTCTGAAAGAACATAGGGGCCCAATAACATCATTACATGTTTCACCAGATAATAAGAGTTTGATTAGTTCTAGTACAGATGGTACATGCATACTATGGAATTTAAGGTAACAATCTACTAATGATGCAAAATTTGAATCTAAATTACAGTGCGGAAGTATTTGGATACCAAATGCAATCTGATTAAAAAATAAATATTTTTATTATATTTTTAATATTATATCTATTTTATTCAAAATATTCAAAATATTAACTATTATATCGATTTTATCTATTTTTTTCTTTAGAAATTTCACGAGAAAATTCATGTTAAGTGGAAACACAATGTATATGGCAACGTGTTTTACTCCTAGCGGTGTTCAAATTTTAACATGTGGTACAGATGGCAAAATAGCTTATTGGGAAACATTGGATGGTTCGTTGGTTCGGGAAATTGAAGGTTCAATTACTGGAACTTTAAATACCATTAGTATTAGTCACGATGGACAACATTTTCTCACTGGATCAGATGATTCTATTGTAAAATTATGGGAATATCGTACCGCTACTACTATTCGTTTAGGCCTCGCACATGCGGCTGCCATTACTCGTTGTGTCTTTGCTCCAGACGATAAATTTATTGTCACAGCAAGTGCAGATGGTTCTATAATGCTTTGGAAATACCCTTTTTTGAAAAAAATATCGATCACAGATGATAACAAACAACACACATCGATCACAGATGATAACAAACAACACACATCGATCACAGACGATAACAAACAACACACACTACAATCATTATCTACAGTATCCGTTACAAATAATGTGTCTGAAGCAAATTGCAAATAATTATTACATAGACTGTATTACACTTTTACTAACTATTCACAAGCATCAAATATCTCACAAACATCTAAATAACTAATTGTTTCATTTTACATAAAATAACTTACACGATCAAGTACAAGTATTTTGTATACTGTTCATATAAAATCTATATCATTATTTATTTTTGTAGTACAAAATGATTTAATGATAAATTTCATTTACAATAAATTATTTACTATAATATAATAAATTATTTATAAGTATTTTTTCTTTTTTGGGTAATATCGTTTGCTTTTTAACAAAAAAAGAAAAGAAGAAAGAAACAAAAAGAATTAGGAAATAAGCAATAAAAATAGATTATTTCCTATGATTATAATAAGAATATTTTGCAGTATTTCTTATTTCATGATATTCTATGAAATTTATTGTAATAAAATTTATTACATTATCTATGATTAAATTTGGAATATTCATTAAATACTTATTGAAAGTATTAAAGTACACATAATATATTTATGTGATGATCTATAAGATTATTGTACTTCAAGGTATACGGTTAACCCCAAGCTTGACTTTTACAATAATGAAGTATTAATTTTCCATCTGCACCATAACAGTCATACAAGTTTTTTACTACCTGATCTGGTGCAGGTGCAAATGTTTGATTTACATAAAGGAACTAGCAAAGAAAAGAATATATTTATATATATGAAAATTTCATGAATTCTAGAATGGATACTTTACACTTACCAATTTTTCATTAGAATCTAATTTAAGATATCTTCTGATAAAATCAGAAATACGGCCGATGCAATAATCTTGACTGACAGCCCATTTTTTTTGTTTCATTATTGGTGCATTTCCAGTTGCTTTCAATAAGATATCAACTGCAACATTGGTTAAATATTAATAAAATAATTATTTTACAGTGGAATGGATTTGTTAAATTTAAATTTAATATTATATCTCTTCTGCAAATAGCAAGTCTTACTTTTTACTTTATCCTTTGAAGCAACTTGAACTCCATTTCGAGCTGGTGTTTCTGACGGAATTGTTTCAAGACTAGCAGGTGCATCTTCATTTGTTAAATTCTCACCCATATCCTCAGATTTTTCAGTTACAGTTACATCATTTCCTTCTTTTTCAGACATTTTGTATTTAATTCCAATCTTAAACGTTTATTGAGAAAGAAAGGTTGTGTCATTGAAACATAACCAAATAATCCAGAATTAAAGTAAAACTAAATGACAAATTAAACATTAATGTTTCACTGAATTAAACGTAAATATATTAACACAATAGACGTTTAATAAATTTAACAATTTTTAATAGGATTTGTAAATATTTACTTTGGCATATCACATGAATTTCAAATTCATGATACATTAATTCTCTATCAAAATTAACAGGAGCAGTAAACATTCGACACTTAAGTTGTTTTATACTGACATTCTTAATATTAATTTTAATGAATTAGAACATCACTATTGAAAACCAATCTCAAATTTTGCTACAAGTATACATACATTTATTACGATTTATATTAATGACGGAATAAAAAGTGCGCGAAACTTTAAAATAATCTTACACTTTAGGGACAAACAAGAAATTATTTTTAGTTCGAATCAAGTATAGCATTAATATCAAACTATTATTATTATCATTATTTTTCTTATATGTTTAATTGTTACAGAAAAATAAATAAATTTTCACGATAAACAAAAAAGAATGAAGGATTTCTCCATTTACACGTAGCGCCATGTTCACTAGCAGCGTGAGGTTTTGAGACCATAAGATTAAGCCAGTAGCCCTCTATAGGAATATATCTCTACAAGTCTATGAGTTTGACTTCGTTCAAGTTCAACCATTTATTAGTTACAAATGGTGGATGACAATCAGTTTTGAGTCATGTGGAGTAAGAGAAATATTAGATCTATGTGAATTATACATATAAAATCATATATAAAGAAAATATTTCTAAATTTCTCTATTATATTTAAACCAAGAGGAAAGAGGATAAACAGAAAAGACATAAAACTTCAGATAAAGAGCGATTACTTGCCAGAATTGGCCGTGTCGGTTTCGTTGTAATAGTATATTCACAATTTATTATTTTAGTCAAGGTAAGATTAACATTTTTATATTTCTAGTATATTTGCACTTTTACTGTTAAATTATTTAATTGATAATTTTTGAATAAAGGTCAAGACAATTGAATTGTAATAAAATTGTGAAAATGGAGGTGGATTATAGCAGCAACTGCGATACAAAAATTCCAGAATGTAAAAAACTAGCACGTGAAGGAAAGCTACATGATGCTTTGGATCAATTATTGACATTGGAAAAATTAACACGAACAGTTAAGCTTTTGAACATATGTTATATGTAGTTAGCTAACCATTGGTTAAAGTATGCAAATAATGAAAATAATGCTGAATATTTTTTAGAGTGCAGATATGAGATCCACATCAAGAATCCTTGTGGCTATTGTTCAAATTTGTTTAGAAGCTAAGAACTGGGCACTTCTAAATGAACATATAGTACTGTTATCCAAAAGACGTTCTCAGTTAAAACGAGCTGTTACAAAAATGGTTCAAGAATGTTGCACTTATGTAGATAAAATGCCTGATAAAGAGACTAAAATTAAATTAATAGAAACATTGCGTGCTGTAACTGAGGGAAAGGTAAAGGGTTTAAGCCTTGTGATTGTTTTAAGTTGTAATTTTAAACATTGTGAAAAGTCAATATAGTTCTGTTGTTGAAGATATATGTAGAAGTTGAAAGAGCAAGGCTTACTCATCGCTTGGCAAAGATCAAAGAAGAAGATGGAGACATCTCAGGTGCAGCAGCTGTTATGCTGGAATTACAGGTATGAATCTTTCAGAGACATATTATATAATTAAATTGAAACAATAATATTATGATATACTACCTGTTCTAGGTTGAAACATATGGTAGTATGTCACGTTTGGAGAAAGCATCTCTTATCCTAGAGCAAATGCGATTATGTTTAGCAAAAAAAGATTTTATGCGTACTCAAATAATAGCAAAAAAAATTAATGTTAAATTCTTTAGTGATGAAAATGATGAAGAAACGCAAACTCTTAAATTGAAATATTATGAGTAAGCATATTATCAAATTATCTAAAGGAATACAAAACTATGAAATTTATTGTTATGAATAATTAAAATTCTTTTATTTCAGTTTAATGATGGAATTGGCTCGACATGAAGGTTGGCATTTAGAATTATGTAGACATAATAGAGCGGTGTTGGAAACTCCAGCTGTCAGAGATGATCCTGAAAAAAGACATGCCGCTCTTTCACGTGCTGTTCTTTATCTTGTACTTGCACCACATGAACCAGAACAAGCTGATTTGACCCACAGGCTGCTTACTGATAAACTTCTAGATGAAATACCAACATACAAGTATTATTTGTTTTCTTTTGACAAAAATATTTGTCAATCAGTTTTTATTTACTTATTTTATCTTTTAGAGAACTACTGCGTCTTTTCGTAAATCCAGAACTAATAAAATGGTCCGGATTGTGTGAAATTTATGAAAGAGACCTTGAAACGACAGAAGTTTTTAGTATATGGACTGAAGAAGGTCGTAAGCGATGGGCTGATCTCCGAAATCGCGTTGTCGAACATGTGAGTTTAAAATCTCAGAATTGTTTCGTTTCATTTCTTCTCATACTCGCAGAGTTATAACGATCGTCTTCCCTGATTTTTATAGAATATTAGAATTATGGCAAAATATTATACAAAAATTACACTAACTCGCATGGCAGAATTATTGGATTTACCGATTGAAGAAACGGAAGCATGTCTATGCAGTTTAGTAGAGACTGGCGTGATAAGTGCTCGCACAGATCGCCCAGCCGGGGTAGTTCGTTTCACAGGAACCCAAGAACCAGCCGCTCTTTTGGATGCCTGGGCTGCATCTTTATCAAAATTAATGAGTCTTGTCAATCACACAACTCATCTTATTCACCAAGAAGAAATGTTGGCTGTAGCTCAATCCTGAAAGATAAATTTTTTCTTTCTCTTTTTCCTTTATTTTCTATCTTTTTTGTCTCCTCTCTTTATACTATAATCTCTTTTTTTCAAATTTCGTCTTTACTAAATCCTTTTACAAAAATAATTATAGTTATTAAACTATTTTGAAAATACTGCACATAACTAATTATATACTTTGTATGCGCAACGTAAAGAAAACATTAACGATCTCTCTCTGATCTGTTTTTAACGCGTATACTAGATCATAAAATAAACATTATGCGAAATATGAAACGTCTTTTTTTATTCGCTTTATCATTAAGTAATACATTGTAAATGTACATTCAAATAGCTCTCATAAATTTTATTAACAATAAAATTCAATATCGTTTTCTCTTTCTATTATTTATAATAACCATTTTTTACATAAAAATACGCGAGTTTTTCTTGTTTTTTGCAAATTTCAAATAAATAAATGATTAAGAATAAAAAATTCCAATATTATGGAAATATTTTATTATTGTCCAGTCATTAAATGTTTAATACTTATTGGCCGTGTTAGACATTCTATTTTTAATATTGTACGAATGTATTTTTACAAATAAGATCTGTCACACTATTGTAACTTTTTTTCTAATTTGTAAGTTATTCATAAGATTCGTTTTCTTATACATAGAAGATACAATATAAAAATTTATATATGTAATTCGTATTACATTAACAAAAAATTTATGTAATTGAACAAAATTGACTACAGTCACTTACTGAATTAAATTTTCTACATATAACAACTCGAATATTTCACTTATTGAAATATCCTTTTATCAATTGAATCGATATTATTGTGCGAATTTTATTTTATTCATCAAACAATTATCCTTTTACCGGCATCAACATTCTAATAAAATAACTGACAATAAGAATCGAGTATCTACATCATCCTTTATTCCCCTTTATCTCTTAACGGATAGGATGTGCGACAATATTCTTTTTGTAATAGAAAAAAATAACGTTCAATATAATAAATATATATAATAAAAATGAACAATAGTTCATTAATGAAAAATATAAGTTCTATAACTTTTGTATTGTAATCGATCTTTCGATTGAAAAAGAAAATATATCGTTTTAAGGTTTACACCTGATGTTTTGGTCAATAGCGACGCTATCACAAGAAACAGTTGCGCTATTTGATTTGGTATCTAAAGTGTAAAAGGAAAACAAAAATGCTATAGTGTTAATATTAAATTTTTGTAATAGAACGAAAGATTCTTACTGCTCCCAATAGTCTTGCGTACAAGCGCTACCGCTTCTGCATAAGAAGGCGGAGGTAATTCATTATAAGTTTCTTGAGCGATCGCTTCGTAAGATGGTGGATCTGGAGTTTGTATATCAATACGTTCAATACCACGAGTACCGCTTAATTCCTGTAAATGTATTCGACGATTAAATCATCTCGAACTATTCGTTAATGAAATTTATTTTTATTGAATTTAGTCGATTTTAACTGTGTTAACAATGTTCAAATGTATTTAATATTTGGTTGATCATTATTTTCTTATACATTTAAAAGTATTAACATACATAATGTACTTTTCGAAAGTTGAATATTTTTTTTTAACAATTTCTATATGACACAGTTAATAATATATGATATGCATGTACATTTTATACAAAAAGAAAAACAAGGATTCATAAAATTAATTGAGAAGAAGTTATTCGAGTATCGAAGAGATGGTAGTAAACGATTACTTACTCTGAATAATTGTGGTTGATGAAAGATTATTTGTATAACAGACTTTCGCCGAAGGTAAAGCATGCATTTGACAGCCACCATTAACCCAGAACAAATGAATATTGGACCAATAAGCCACATGTGACCAAGTTTAAAAAATATATGTTCGCCTACGATGTCATCCAAAGAAAAAATAGTAATAGCTGTCCCAATCACGAACAAAATGACGCTTAAAACAAGATAGCTATAGCTAGTGCAGTCACATTTGCCAAAAGTGTTTATCGATTCTTCATATCGTTCCATACGATGTGCTCTATTTGATAAGAACGAACTTTCGAAAACTGTAGCCATATTCCATTAATAACCAAATGCAAGATTGAATTTGTATCAGTGGGGAACAAACCAGAACGAACTAACCTACCTATGTTACACTTAAATTCCTTACTTGAAAATATCGCTTTCTCCTTCGAAAATCTTTTTTGAAACTTTACTTTTAACGAAAATCAAATTTTAAGTACATAACAAGGAAGATAGAACAAATGTCATTTTAGTACTTAAAGTAAAATAGAGTAGATATTAAATGTCGATAGTCGAGAACATGTTCTGTTCCTTATGTATGTCGGTGATACCGAGTATGTAAGAATAATAAGAATAATTAAATGGTAGTATGCTATATGTTTCTCGTATATTTTTATTAAAAAGGTCACATCCGTTTAATTAAAAATTTTCTCAATAATACATATCGAAATCTAATGATCTGATTTAGATGTTGAGGAATAGCTGCTTTTATTACGAAATAAACGATCGTGTTTGCAAAATAAAATTCAGTAAATATGTATAGGTTTTTTATTAAACGGACATTAATTACAAGTCAAATTTTAAAGAAAACAAGCGAAGAATTAACTGACACTACGAAAAAATGCACAGAAGTTACACCAAAAAAGCAGTCCAAATATACAAATACTATTTTACTTCCACAAACTAAATTTCCTGCACAACTTAATGGGAAAGCACGAATAGACACAGATAAACATTTGACTGAAGTAAGTCGGTATATTTTTTTTTATCTATTAATTGGTTTATTATTCTTTCATTTATTTAAACATTTGTTTTTTTGATTCCATTATTATAGAAGTGTGGCTTTTCTGAATTGTATGAATGGCAAAGAAAAAATCTGTCAGGGCCAGATTTTGTTTTACATGATGGACCTCCTTATGCAAATGGAATTCCTCACATGGGACATGCCATTAATAAGGTATTATATTTTGCAACAAAATATTTTACTAGGTTATATATTTCTAATAGCTATTTTTATGACTTTTTACAGATTCTGAAGGATATAACATTAAGATATAAGATTATGAATGGGAATCGAGTTCATTATGTACCAGGTTGGGATTGTCATGGACTACCAATTGAATTGAAGGCCATTAAAGATTATAAAAGTACAGATAATCCCTTAGAGATTAGGCAGAAAGGTATAATTCATATGAATATAATTTATTAGTTCATATAATATTTGATATTACACATTTTTATTTTTGTCTTTTCACATACATTCAGCTCGTAAATGTGCTGAAGAAGCTATTGTTAAACAGAAAGAAGCTTTCCAATCATGGGGCATTACAGCCAATTGGAAAGAATCTGGGTGTTACTTTACTAATCATGCATCATATATAAAAAATCAATTTCACCAATTTCTAAAATTGTATGAGAAGGATATTATATTTAGGGATTTTATGCCAGTCTATTGGTCTCCTTCTTCAAGGTAAAGTAACCAAGATTGAATAATTTAATTTCAGATTTATGAAAACAATTAATTCTGTCTTATATTGTAGAACAGCATTAGCTGAATCTGAATTGGAATATAACGACCAACATCAAAGTAAAACTGTGACTGTTCGTCTACGTGTTAATGACATACCAGAAAGATTAAATTCATTTAAAAATCGTGCTATATATGCATTAATATGGACCACTACACCATGGACGTTAGTAGCTAATCAAGCTGTATCTTTCTGTACAGATATTACATATTGTCTTGCTGAAGACCATAAAGAAGACTTATATGTTGTTGCTGCAGAATTATTAAAATCTACTGAATCAAAGATTGGACCTTTGAAATCAGTAGTATCATTCAAAGGTAAATTCGATTATTAAATATTTTTTATTTTAAATTTATTATTGATTAAAAATAGATATGTTTTATTAGGCAAAGAATTGGAGGATTGTACATATTTCCATCCCTTTACGGAACAAAAATGTCCTTTTTTAGCTGCAAATCATGTTACAATAGATAAAGGAACAGGTTTAGTTCATACTGCTCCTGCACATGGTCCAGAAGATTTTCTGGTCGCGCTTAAAAATAAAATTAGTATTGTAAGCTAAGTTGAATTATTATATTTTTTTAAACGAGTAATATCTATTGTAATACCATTGTTAGATATTATTATAAGCTAAATATCAATAACATTGTGATATATTGTAGTTATCTGTGGTAGACTCCGAAGGTCGATATACTGAAGCAGCTGGTCCAGAATTTCATGGATTAGAAGTATTAACAGAGGGAGTTGATAAAGTGATGAGTCTTCTGGCTCAAGATATATTACATATGGAAACATTGACACACAGTTATCCATATGATTGGCGAACAAAACAACCAGTTCTTATTCGTGCTAGTCATCAATGGTTTATTAATATAAATTCTATCAGGGAAAAAATTATTGTAAATTTATATTTTGTGAAGTTTTTCTATTATATGTATACATTACCATAAAATTTCGCTGAAACAAATATTTTATTATTATAGAATAGCACTAAAGATGTGAATATATATCCTGAATGTAATCGTAAATCTTTTATGAATGCTTTGCTTACTGGAATAAGGAATCGACCGTATTGGTGCATTTCACGACAACGTTCTTGGGGAACACCCATACCTGTGGTATATAGCAAAACAACAGGCAAACCATTTACGAATAAGTAAGTTTATATTTATATATATTGTAATTTATAATATATTGATTTTGTAATATACATTTCTACTTATTATTATTCTATTTATACTTTCTCATTTTAGAGAATTAATTGATTGTTTATGCGATTCGATGGATCGATATGGTCCTGATTGTTGGTGGCAATATTCTGTGAAAGATTTAATAGGATTAGATGTAATTAAAAAATTAAATATTGATGCAGATGACATAATAAAAGGAAATGTAAATTTCAGTCAATTTATAAGTGAAAAAAAATAAAGGTTGAATATTTATTGACAAATATTTATTAGGATATCATGGATATTTGGTTCGATAGCGGAATTTCATGGTCAATGGTTTTGCCAGAAAAGAAAGCAAATCTTTATTTAGAAGGATATGATCAATTCAATGGTTGGTTCCAATCATCCTTAATAACATCTATAGCTTTACAGGGATGTTCACCTTATAGGTAAAAAAAAAAATATATTTTTAAAATAACAATATCAGTGTAAATGTCATTCTTATTTTTTAGTGACTTATTTGTACATGGATTTGCAGTCGATGAAAATGGTTTAAAAATGTCAAAATCAATAGGAAATGTAATAAATCCAGAACAAATTCTGCTAGGTGGATCTAATTTGAAGAAAAATCCAGCATATGGTGTCGACATTTTAAGGTATTAAAACTTAATTTTGTAATACAATTGTAATGATACAAAAGTATCATTCTAGATGGTGGGTAGCTAATCACAGTTGTCAGAATAAACAAGCACTAGTTTCAAAAAATTTACTCGATGATTGTAAACAATGCGTCAATAAACTTCGTTTAATACTGCGCTTTCTCCTGGGTGCTTTACATCATTATCCGGATATGAATTGTAAGCCTGAATATCGGATTATTGACAAATATATGCTGTACTTGTTATATTCCTATAATAAACAGGTAATTTCTTTTTAATTTAGTTAAAAAAATAAATATATTAATGTATTATTTATATATCATTAGATGCAAAAATATTACAACAATTATGAGTATCATCATGCGGGGAAAAAGATTATAGATTTTATATCACATGATGTATCAGCTCTTTATTGTACTATAATTAAAGATAGACTTTATTGTGATGAGGTAACGTCTCCGACACGCATTGCAGCCGTGCAAGTTATAAAAGAAATTTTAAATGTTCTTGTAAGATCCATCGTACCAATTCTGCCTCATTTGGCAGAAGAAGTATGGTTATATCATTCCCAAAATTTCGGTATGTTAAAGTTCTTTTTCACAACAAATAAGAAAAGCACTTTCTTATTAATTAATTAAACTTAATTATATAAAATATAGCATCGATACCATTACATTATACGCAGTATAAAATGTCGGAGTCATGGAATGATCCAGGAATCAAACAACACATAAATGTAGCACTTCGATTGAGAAATAATGTTTTAAAAATCATTAATAAAACTTCATGGAAATTGTATGGTGTTGTAGAAGCTACAAAAGAAGATTTCACCTTACTTTCTGTGAGTATTATTTAAAACAAACTAAAGTTATTATGTATCCATAAATATTATATTGGTTTATACACACATACTTTATGCAGCTTCTTCACGACGAACAACAACCATCAATGTCTGAATTATGTGAGATACTACAACTCTCTTCAGTTACATTACACGAGAATCATACAATCAACGAAACAGAAATCCAACTACATGACATTCAGGAGGAGTTGTGTGAACGTTGTAGAAGGTATCCTCAACCTCAAAAAGATGATCTATGTTCACGTTGTGTTGATGTACTTGCTAAAAATAAACAAATGGTTGCGGCTGTGTAATAATTTTTTTATCGAAAGTGCTGTTTCCTGTGATTTATTCTTGTCCTTTCGAATTTTACAAATTTAACAAAAAAATTTTTAAATAAACTTGAAAAATTTTTGATGAAAAATATCCAACGAAATGTGTAACAGCATTGAAAAGAATCAAAGAACATACTACTGATGATAGTGATACAGTAAAGTTTTAAAATTGAAATAAAAAGAAGAATAAGACGTAATAATATATTAAAGCTCTGGAGGGCCCATAGAACTACATTTTTTAACAGTTAAATCATATAGTGGATTTATATTCAGGGCATTTAGGAAATGCATTAGATGCGGCTGGTATCCACTAGTGGCTAATTTAAACGCAACGTGTGACATATATGCTCGCAATTCGAAAAATGCTTGATACATTTGTTCCAATTTTTTAAAATTAGGATGTACATATCCTGTAGATTTCATTATCCAATTTTGAGATCTTATTCTATTATGGAATTTTAAAATGACTTTAAATATGTTGGTCAAACAAACGCGTACTTTTTCTCCACGACTATTCAGCATACATCTGCAAAAAATAAAACAATCACTTTACCTATGCAGAGGGTATAACTATACGATGTACAACATAATTGTTTACCTTGAAAGTATTCGTTTTATATAATTTACATGTGATACATAAATTTGATCCACAGTTAAAGATTGTTCCAGATCTTTTTCAAATTCAGCCCAACTTGCGTGTAATACGCTACATGTTAGATAATTGTGCAATGCATTCATAAATTGAGTCATTGAATGTCTATATAATTGCAGCTAAAATAAATTAAAATTGTATTAAATTAAAAAAAAAAAGTTGGGATCATAACATATGATGATACCTTATGATATTGTTCCGATGTAATTGCTTTTCGTTCTCTTTTCATAATGTTAAAGTCTTCTTGTAATACCCATGAAACTCTACCACTTGTTATTAAAAATTTAAATACTTTTCGGTATTGTTGCATGACTGTCTCATCAAATATAATATTAAGTGGCCAGTTTATTTTATAATTGAGAGTAAGACAATCCAATGCAGCTGGATCAGATATCTGTAAAGGTTTTTTACAAGAAACAAAGCGTAAAATTAAGAAAATAAGTAGGTAAAGACGTGAGATAAAAAATTTACATGTAATTGAGCTGGTGTATCCGTTGCTGAGAGACTGAGGAGCTCCGAATTAATATAAACATTGTTAAATGAATGAACGAGTGCTCGTTCTAGAAGATTAGTCAAAGTAGCGGAATTGAACAGTTCGATAGGTATTGAGATTTCATATAGGCGAGCATATAGAGAATCTGTTAAACTCTTTGAAAATTCTCCGTTCAGCAGAAAGAAATAACTACGTAAACTATGCAAATGTGACAGCAAATTGTTTTCTATTAAAAAATATTTTCTTATAGCATCGTTAACGAGACGCCTCTGCACGTTGAGAGGAATACGAACTGACTTTTCTAAATAGGCCTGAAGAGAAATGTGATCAATTATCTCAACATCGGTAATACTCAAAGGAGTTGCTATTGGTGATGTATTATTGCTTTTCTCATCACGGGCCAATTCAAATAAATCTGAAAATGTTGAATCTTCTTTCATGGCAAGAGGTGATTTCGTAATTAAGTGATTCGAATTCGATGGCATTACGGTAGATGAAATTTCCGAAGGAGATGAGTCTTCCAAATTATACGTTATTGAAACAGGACTTTGTACTGATGAAGTAGTAAAATTATCCGTTGTACATGACATCGGTGTTTCTAAGTCATTTTCTTTATTTGTGACGACTATATTTTCGATACAACGAATATTTGTTTCATTTGTTTCTTGCGTAACAGAAGTAAATTCAATTTGATGTATGTCAAATTCGTTGTTATTGGGCGTCATTTTATAATCTAATGATCGCATACACATACCACCAATTTGAGATACTGTAATATTATCGATTTTCGTAACGTTCAAACGAGTGGGTCTTTCTGTTACTGATGGACGATTTGTGGTGCAATGAACTGATAGATGTTCTAAAATCTCATTCATTTGTTTATTTGTTGTATTTTTGTTTGATGAAATTTCTGAAGTCGTTTCTGTATTTAGTGTTTCCAATCGTTCGAAATTGTGAAATTCCTGTGTTTCATTATTGTTGCTTATTGTTTTTTTATCTGCGTAATTTACAAGTGAAGAACTTTGCGTTGAATCTTCTTGATCAATTTCAGTACACGCTACTGACATTACATCTGATGTTCGAAAAGATGTATCTGTATAATTTTTATTTTCATCTTCAAGTGAGATTGGAGTTTCAACTAAAACATCTGGAGTTATTACGCAATTATGTTCTTCAGTTTTTTTCAAAAACTCATTTCTTGATTCTTGGTTGATTTTGCTTAAAGCATCTACTCTTTCATTATACAATTTCATTCTTTTTGTTCGCCATTGTGAACGAATACATCGTTTATTAATATCATTGGCTAAGCTTTCATAATAATTCCAAATAATTGTCCTGTAAGTATTTAAAATTGAAATTTTATAGTTTTAATTTGATTCGAATATTAAATATAGCTAATTATTAATTTATAATACCGTTCTAAGGATCTCGATGTCGCTTTTATCGTACTTTCTTCTTTATCATTTTCGACTTTTAATTGTACTTTGTTTGATAAGTCAAGTTTTTTCGCCTTTTCTTGTTTTAAGTTATTTATACATACTTCTGCTTGTGGATTTGTTAAAACATTTGCTTGTGTTAATGTTTCCAATCTATTCCCTTCTCTTTCTTTGTCTTCTGATGATTTTGTAATAATAAAAGAAAAGATATGTCATTAACATTTTTATTTATATTCGATCCACAACTATATGACCACTTACAAATAAAAAATACACTTACCACGAAGTTTTAATAACGTATCACGTTCTGTAGGTATAGTTACCTTTGACATTTCTTTTTCTAATCGTTTCTGATTTAAAATAGCTGTGGAAAGAGAAATTACTGACCCAAGTGCAGTTCTACCTTTTTTTTCATATTCTCGATATTTTAATGACTGCTCGCGTAACGAGATTATACTTAAGCAAACTTTTATTCCTGGTTGTTCAGTTACGCAGACACGACATACTGGGTTCTAAATTCTCACCATGCAGGGATCAGTATAATATACTGTTTACAGTAGAAATAACTAGAATATGATATATTACATGTGCTTACTTTAGAGTCGCAAGTTCTTAGGAGTCTTACTGTTTTCCCACACTGAAGTATCGATTCAGCTAGATCATTCAAAAAACCTGGCACCTCATCATTGCAAATGCTGAAACTTTTTGTCCAAAACTTATGGCTTCTATTACGTAAATATTGTGGTCGCGTTTTGATCATAAATTCACCATATACATCGTCGCATATACCCTCAAACATCCATTTCTGTAAGAAACTGTTACAGTGAATTTAACTACATTATTCAACATTCCAAACATTGAATAAAAAAAAATACTTGGTATCTGGGTTATGCATTTGTTACATTGTATGATACGTACTGAAAATAAACTTCGCAACAAGATTTTAATAATGAATAGAATACTAAAGCAATTTTGGTATCAGTTATTTTAATTGCTTCATTATAAATCCTAGTAAGAATGTTGCTTCCTTCTCGAGGCATGTACTGACTTTTTTTGTAAGGCTCACAAACTTTAGCAACTTTAGTGATTAATGCGGCCAGAGAACGTACTTTTTGAAATATTTTCAATAGCCCCTCTGATTTATTTTCATATGTAAAAATTCTTAATAATGCTGCTTGATAATAAAGCAATAATTCTTTGATATTTATACACATGGCCTATAAAATAATGGTATATATGTATAATTACATTCTTTTTTAAATTTTTTATCTAATTTTACAAACCTTAAATATTAGTCCTTCTTGTGGTGATTTGTCACTTTGTGATTTAGGTGTAACTAGATTCCATAAGAACTTGAAACAATTACCCCAATTAATGGCTTCTTCACATATCTTCTTTATTGATTCTGAACATATACTATATACACTGATATTTCTTCGCAAGGTAAATCCTGTCTAATAAATTGTTTCAAAAATAATTTAAAAGGCAGATTTATACATTTTACTCTTCAATTATTTTTTATTAAGATTAATTGAAATACATACAGCACATTTATACTCAAAAGAATTTGACTCTATTCCCAGTAACATTGATTTCAAATCATGTAGAAATTCTTTGGCTGAAACTTGTTCCAAGAAAAGCAAAGAGTTCACTAACTACATTAAACAAACAGAGATAATTAGTAAAGTATTAGTAAAGTATTAATTATATTTATACTACATTCAATACTCATGTTTTGTGCAAACAACTTACTTTTTCTGGAATTAAAGACAAATTATTCATTTGCTTAATTTTTTCTAGATGTACTGCTGCAATTAGAGTATCTGTTATAAACATCAATTCTTTGATAGATTGTATCTCTCCAAAACATTCCCATGTTTGATGTTCTACAGCTGATAAAGCAGCAGTAACATCAATTTGATTCCATATATGATTACAAATGTTTACATTACTGTTTGATTCATTGCTAACACTTTGATCCAAAATATTCCATGTATCTATACATACATTTTCGTTTTCTTCTGTATTTGTTTGCATAAAAGGAAGATATAAATAATTTGTCGAATTCCCTCTTTCCGAGGGAAAGCTGCATATATTTTCATACTTGTTTCTAAACTGTAAAACAAATCATTAAAAAAAATTTTAATTAAATTCAAAAGATTGCTTTTCATTATTATTTGTTTTGCTCTTATATTGCTTAATAGATATTTGATAAAAATGTTAAAAATAATACCTTACCACATTATTTTGTAAAATATACATATTAAATTCTGAATTTATTGTAAATTGCTCGTTTGGACAGAACAATGTATGTGATGATATTCTATCAAACATGTGATTGGACATAAAATCACATGCAACAGATATGCTGAAAAAAGGAATGTATATATATATATATATATATATATATATAAATTTACTTGAAAAAAAGAGATAATTTGTACAACTTACTCAGCAGATTCAATCCCAACTATAGCTTTGGATTTTATTGAATCATCCAAGAAACTTAATTCATTCATAAAGTTTGAGGGTGCAGTTCTTTTAATCGGATATCTTTCTAGTGTTGCTTCAAATTTGTCTGATGATATGAAACATTCCATTGGGTACATTTGGAATGGTGGTATGTTATTGTTGTTATATATGATTTCAGGAAAAGCAGGATTTGTTTTGTTGAAATAAAATATATTCTAGATATTGTAATAGCATGTATTAATATACTTATGAGACAGATTGAGACAAATCTACTTTATAATTGTAAAAGATTAGATCTTACTGTTAATGGTTCTGGATTAACATCAGAATTCTTCAACTGCATTAATAATTGTAAAACAGAAGATACTGGTAGTTCACTGCATGGGAATTCTTCAAGCTTTTCTGACAAATGTTCCAACATCTTAGCCTCATACGAATGGTTTAATTTCAGCTTCAATGCAAAAGCATGTTTTTGTATCTCTAAGAATGGATCTGCATTTTGATATTCGCAATCTGTGGATACAAATAGCAAGATAAAGAAAAGATAAATAATTCAGTTAAATAAAGTTAGATACATATAACGTGGTCAGATATTAATATCACCTTGATTTGTGATCCATGGTATGCTTTTCTTCAGTAATATTTCAAAAGCTTTAATGCGAAGATGTTTAATTACTTTAACATCACGATCATGAGAGAGTTGCACTTTTCGATGAGAAGACCGATATGTTTGCAATATGTGTTTACTCAATTTAGTTACGAGACCGTAAACGTCGTCATTACAACGGTCATTGTTTTTGTCATTTACATAAACGTATTCCTGAATATTCATAATTGTACGTTGTGGTTGTATAACAAGGAAACAAAATTAATACGTGGAGTTGTATCACATAATACGACGATAATAAACATTCATAGTTTCTCACGTATATTGTACTTGTTCATTCTTAGTTATTGTTAAACGTCTGAATAAGCACATAAAGGTATGTTACACTTGGCATGTTTATCAGTACATATGCATTAGTTGATTCAAATTGAGATCAATAAAAATGTCGTTTATGTCATGATTGATATTTTTGAACTTATTACAATAACATTCGTAGATATGTCCTAATTTTTATTAAAGTAGATTCTAATTGTCATTAACCTCAACAATCATATTGAGGACCTTAGTTTACTTTACATCCTGACGTTACTTCATGTTCAAATCGAAAAATACAACGCGCGTCAGCATCACGTGATATTTTTGAATTGAAAATAAGTAAAAAATGTAATACTTTTTGAAGAGGAATTACGTTCACACTTAAATGTAAACTAGCTAGTGAATGTAAGTGTAAAAATGTAAATTAAAGCTAGCAAGAAAATTTAAAGAAACAGGTGAAATGAAAAGAACATAAAAGGAATATAATGATATGTGTGTGTGCGTGTGTTAACTAATTTCTAGGAGATGTAAAAAAAATTTCTAGTTTTAATTTTATTGTTTTGTAGATTAATTAAAGACAAAGCATTAGGACAATATCATCTAAGTAGACTTTTGACTTTACATATTATTATACATAGATGTGCGTATATTTCTGTATAAATGTCATTTTTTTTCTTTATGAAAAATTGTAACTTTCTCTGGTTATCGAGTTTATTTACTAATCTGCTTAATCGTTAGATATTGTTTGTTTATACACGGTTGCATTGAAATCAATTGGTTGATTATTTAGTCGACTGGCCGATCGATTAATCGAATCGGTCCGCCAGTCGATCAGTTAACCAGTCGATTAATCAATCGATTGTTCGATTAGTTGTTCGTCGAATTTGTAAGAGAATTGATTATTTCAATAAATTGAATTTCACTCGATGTTTTATACGTGCTATCGTTAATACTAATTGACGTAGTCTTTTAGTCAGTTTGTTCGTTCTCCAAATCTTGGATATCATAGTTTACAAAGTAGTGCACATACAAGATAATTCCAGGATCGTTCCTTTCTTTCGCGGTAGTTTATCACTTTTTGCCTGTATTTATATATCTAATTATCTGATCGACTATCTATTCGTTTATCTATCAATCTATCTGACCCGTTATCTACATGTCCATCTATCTATCTATCTATATCTGTCTACTTCTCCTTTTTCTCTCTCTCTCATTCTATCCCAAAGGAGGGTTCGCTTACTCGGTGCTATGTCTACTACGTACTCCCGTACTCAGGAGAGCGACGCGTGGGCCCTTCTGGCACTGAAGTCGGCACCGGCCAGCCCGACGAAGATGCAGTGGAACCCGGAAGCAAAAGGTGCACCGATTGCACGGTTAGAAGGTCGCGAGTTTGAATACATGGTTAGACAGCGACGTATCACTATCGGACGTAACAGCAGCAAGGGTGAGGTCGACGTCAACATGGGCCACTCCAGCTTTATCTCACGACGACACCTTGAAATCTTCTATGATCATCCGTTTTTCTTTATGATTTGCAATGGTAAAAATGGTGTTTTTGTTGATGGAGTTTTTCAACGAAAGGGTGCGCCTGCCTTCCAATTACCAAAGACGTAAGATATCTTTCGATCTTTTATCGAGCCGACTTAACCTTTCTTGCACGTTTCTCGCATGCCACTGGCAAACATGTTACACGATTTTCATTTCGTTAATAATTTACGATAGTCTCGTTATATTGCGACATTTCCGATAACGATAATGGAAAAACTATCTTATAACATGATAACAATAAGAATCTTATGGTATTCCATGCAAACAATTTTAAGCAAAGAACTACTGTAAGAGTTCCACTCGTCCTTTTGCATTTTCCTTATTCTCTTTTGTCAGCTGCTTGTTTCTTCTGTTTTAGATGCACATTCAGATTTCCAAGTACAAATATAAGACTCGTATTTCAATCGTTAGTGGATGAACAAGAACAAAGTAATATACGCGTTCCTTCACCTCCAAAGCATAGAGCGCCATTACCACCTTTACGTATTAATATTCCGGATGCTGGCTATAGTAGTCCATTTCCTTCTCCTACTGGAACAATTAGTGCTGCTAATTCGTGTCCTGCCAGCCCACGTGCAGGACAAGGAAGGAGAAACATATCAGCAGATCTACAGATGGTAGCTGTATATGCAGCTGCTGTTGCAAATGATTCACAAAACTCTAACATGGAACGACACGAGGGTGGACAAAGTTCTAATAGACAAATAAGTCCTGAGCTTGGTGTTGAGTCAAGATACAGAGGTGGCAGCAGTAGTGGTCCGAACGGTACTACAGCACACTGTAGTCCACCAAAGGATGACTCTAAACCTCCATATTCATATGCACAGTTAATTGTACAAGCAATAGCATCTGCTGCAGATAAACAGCTCACGTTGTCTGGCATTTATTCTTACATTACCAAGAATTATCCATACTATAGAACTGCGGATAAAGGATGGCAAAATTCAATAAGGCATAATCTTTCATTAAATCGTTATTTTATCAAAGTACCAAGAAGTCAAGAAGAACCAGGGAAAGGATCATTTTGGCGGATAGATCCACAATCGGAAGCAAAGCTTATAGAGCAGGCATTTAGGCAAAGAAGGCAACGTGGAGTTCCATGTTTTCGAGCTCCATTTGGACTTTCATCTAGGTGGATAGATTTTATAAGTACCATTGTTTTTCAATTTCATGTATACTAATTTGTAAAAATCTTAATCTAATGTTTATAATATTTGAAATCATGCAGAAGTGCACCAGCTTCTCCGTCTCACGTTGGTATCAGTGGCTTGATGACGCCGGAATGTCTTAGCAGAGAAACTTCGCCAGGGCCAGAATCTTATCCAGACAGCACTGTATCCTCTCCGGCTGGTCAGTTGACTAGTCAATCCGCGCCAGGATCACCTGGTCATCCCTATGCATCGTCGAGTCAGTCGTCTCATAAAGGTCGCCTAATGCAACAGATTACTGTTGTCACGAACGGTGTTAGTGGTGATTCGACTAGAGAAGGTAATAATGTTTTTATTGTGTTCCTACGTTTCCTATCCTACAGAAAGGATAAAAAAGGTCCTTTGCGGATTCTACAAGTTGTATACTCTTCTATCGTCTTATTTGTCTTTTATGTTCTTATTTTTCTCATAGAAACATCTTTTAAATATACTTTGATATTTTTTCAGATAAATACGTCGTATCTGGAAATGCTACAGAAGAGCATTCTCTTTCCCCGGCTGGTCAATATAGTCCGGCCCCTGTTATTGTACAAACCACGTATAATTATAGGTATGTTCGTATTTAATATCTTCTTTGCTGTACTTTTTTTTTATCGATTCATCGAAATTAATTGTTATTTTCTGTGATCACAATCAGTGGAAGCTTTATTGGTCCCGATGCAGGCGTCGGAATTGCGAAGCGTTCACACGAAGAATCGGATAGTTCTCCTGGTTCACCGGCACCGCTTGCCATTGTTGAAAGTCCTGAACCACCTGAACATCAACAACCAGCGACAAAACGTCAACGTGTTCATGATATGGACGACCACTGAACCATCGTTGTCCTAGACTATCGTTACGTAGGACATTTTTTTGTTACATCGCGCTACTCGCCCATTGTCAAATGTATCTGCACGCGCGTGTACCTCACACTTGTTCGTGTGTGTGTCCGTAAACACGTGCACGCTTAATGTTCAGGATTTCGAATCGTTGCCCATATCCATACCACGTTTAAATCTCTCCATACATTTTCATCTATGATGCGCGCGCGCCGACAAATACATACATGTACACACTCAGTTCTGTACTGTTTTTCATTTAACCACATTGTGGTTACTTTAGTTTCTGTATATGATAAATACTCGATACCGTTTATTGTTTTATGCAACAAGTGGAATATTCGTAAGAAAAGCGAGAGCAGACAAAGTTATTCCCTCGTCTCATATTTTCATAGCTTGTTTCGGTGTTCTACCTTTCTTTTTCAACTTCCGGAGTTGAGTCAACTGCTGACATAGCAACATAGTTATCAAATCGTCATGATCATTAGTAAGCACATACACATGTTTCGTTGAATAAATTTTTTATGTTTCTTTTTTTTTTTTTTCTTGACGATATACAGGTACAAGGAGACGACGGGAGCTTTTACGTATTTGTAAGAGGGAATAAATATTTGTAACATTCTTGGAGGAATATTACATGTAAGAAGCATCTTGGATGAAACCATATCGTAATATATTCATAAAGATGTTGAATCTCAATAGAAGGAAATATTATGTTAAAACAGCTCACGTTGTTCGCCTTAGTGCTTCGCAAAAGAAAAAGATCACCTATTCTAGAACGTTGCTGATACTGGTAAATGAAGATACTTGAGGAATTTCTTAAAAAACAAATATACATCGTAACTAACTCGTATGAGTTTTCGAGCTGTAGAGTTTCCCTTTATGAGCTACATTGACTACGTATTTTACGTAAATACACAGTTCTGTGTATATTTGAATATTTTCTCAATCTTTGTTTTTGTGTAATGTCCAGTTACTATTAGAAAGAAAAAAAGAATGAAAGATGTCTATTGGTCCTTTCCGGTTCTTCAACTTCGACGATTGTTCACGTTATACAAAATCGATCATTGAAATCGATTATGACTCAATTCGCGTAGATCGAGTTGCTCGCGAATCGTAGACACGAACTTTAGATTGTAGTTCTGCGTATGATTTTACAAAGTTTCTATTTAAAAAGAAAGAAGAAGGGAAAAGAAAAAAAAAAAAAAAACAACAAGCAATAATCTTATGCTGAATACGTCGATCGAAATTTCTTTCTGACGTGCCTGTTTATCTAACGAAGGATATTAACGTACTATAATCATACAGGAAGAGGTGATAGTATTTTTGTTGCCACTTGTAAATAAACTCTTAAACGAATATTCATTGCTTCGAACTGTTTCTTTCTTGCGTTGAATCGAGAAATGTCTGCTTGCTCTCGTGGTACGACATAAGAAAACCATAGATATGACAATGTGATCATAATCATGATCAAGCGTAGAATTCAAAATTGTGTCATAATTGACTCAAATCGTTCCTCACAGCGCTCGAATTTCGAATAATTATATATATCCGGTCTTTTCCTTTCTCTTTTTCGGTTTTCCAACTTTTTACCAATCTTCGGTCGCGCACTCTAAACGACATACATGAAAAAGAAAAGAGTTGTATTCAGTTTTCACTGTCGATAATTATTGTACTGCAAAATCAAATTAAATAAATGTTATTCTGTTTTTCATCGAGCAAGTAATATACCAACGAGATAGCGGGATCGTTTCACGAGAAGAGCAGTGATATAGAACGAGGATACGACGGATTATAATTTGTACATCGATCATTCGTATCGATTACTTTCCTATTTTTTTTTTTCAAATTTTTTTTGTCAAATTCACAAGTTTTGTAGCATTTGTACTCTCATGAAATAGCAAACTTGAGAGAAACGAAAAATCTCACAAAGTCCACAAAAGTTCTGTATCCTTTATTCTCAGATACGCACGTTTGTTTCACTTTTTTCCCTTTTTTTTTGTTTTTTCAATCATATTAGCTATCCGTAAATATTGTCTTTCGTCGCTAACGCTTTTTTTTTCTTTTACCAGATCCTTTGACCACTGCTTTCTAATGTTCATTCAATTACTCATTTACGTACCTTGTCGTCAGGTGTATTTCGAATAAACAAAAGTGAAAACCGTGCAAATTATTTTATCAGAAAGTTAAAAAGAAAAGAAAGAAAGAAAAAAAAAGGGAAGGAAAAGTTGAAGCATGGATATGAACAACGACGCCCGTTTCGCGAGAGGATTAAAATAAATATTTTTCTAGTTTTTTCATTGCACGATGCGGAAGAAGTGGACGTAATAAAACAGAGAGATGCAGCATAATGAGTTAAGGTACATAGCTAAATATTTGCGAGAGACATGGCGGGACGTAAAGTGTGCTTGTAAAGGAAAAAAAGCAAGTATATATATGGGAAAGGAGATTACAAGAGAAAGGGAAATAGAGAAAGGAAACGAGAAGGAAGAAAAGGGAAGTGAGAGAGGGCAAGAGGAAAAGCGAAGAAGAAAGAGGGTGTAGAGAGTTTGCGCGACGTTCGACCCGAATCTCTCATCGGACGTTAAGCCAGCCAGCCAGCCAGCCAGCCAGCCAGTCAGCCAGCTAGCTATCCAGTCATCTAGCTATCTATCCAGTCAGTCAGTCAGCCAGGAAGCCAACCAGCCCTTCGTACAGTCAACATTCTGAATTTTCGTGTCAACTACTGATGGGAGCCCGATATCATAATTGGTACAGTACCGATTTGATTCAACTTTTTCTTTTTTCTTTTTTTTTTTCGTTTCGTGTTTCCGTTCGCATTTTCATTTTCACTGAATGAAAGCCTCTGCTCCCGGTGTTTCTGCATCTACTTTCGCCCTTCGCTCGTTCGTTTTCTCATCCTACCTTTCGTTTCCTCGTATCTCGTGTTGATTTTCTACTTTTCTATTTTTCCCCTCTCGTCGCTGTACCTCTGACCCTCATTGCTACTGCGAGGTTCAGCCCTCTTCGTTCTTCCTCTGTACTCGTACACGCCAGTCGCCGCGATTGCACGTTTCTGCGAATTTACTTTCATGCAACGATCTTTCCTTCTCGTCGTTTCCTTTTTCCATCTGCGTTCGATCGTCGCTTTCGTGCTCGTAGCACGTACGCGACGTAAGTAATAATTGATCAAGCTACGAGTTAAGTCGAACATGTGCTGATAGAGGCCGAGGGAAATATACGAGGGTATAATGATCGGTGGTTGAAGAATAAGAGAGAGAGAGAGAGAGGGAGAGAGGGAGAGAGAGAGAGAGATTTCCCGGGAGAAAAAGAGCAGCTTTTGCTAATGATCTTTCGATATAATGCAGTGTTCTGGTATCCATTACCTAGTGAAAACCTTGTCTGCGCTCGCGCAGTATTTACCGCGTATTCGGTTTATCAGTGCGATTACGCGAAACAGACTTTGGAAGAAAATAATTCATTTTACATATCGTGCGTCGGCTATTTTCGAATAATGGACATACCATAGTAATGTCTCGTTTCGAAATCGCGACAGTCGCGAGTGGTGTTTCCTCTGATTTCGTCGACAAACGGGAAACTTTCTGGCCAATCGTACGAAAATTACGCACGTTCCAATGAGATTTCGTTGTATCGTCGAAAGTATCGTTTAATTCACGACCAGATGAAGATCTTCGATTGCGTCTTGCTGTTTTAAATGTACGCCACTTTCTCGCGTTCTACAGGTAGTAGATGTGCCTCATTATTGCGACGAAATACAACGTCGACCTCGTTCTGAAGATATACCTCAACTGTGTAAGTAATTTGTTGTTTGCTCGTTCATTGTAAGAAAAAGTGTAGTACGACTTGGAAAGCCACGTGTTCGTGTTACGTTGCGGACGTTATGGTTAAACGAGACCGAAATATACACAGTGTCTGGTAATTCGCATAGAACGGATGTTGTTTTCATTAACGCTGCCGTTTCTTTCGTTTTACACTTATACGCGAGTATGTTTCTCCGTGCAATTTCTATGTTTAAAGACGGCATTAAAAAAGACGGTACGAATCGTCTGATATTTACGAATCCGGTTACGCTTACTTTCTGCCGTCTTCTATTGCAACAATTTATCCCTTTACTCGTCGATGTACGGGGAAAAATTCGAATTTCGCGCGTTCGCGCGGCGGCTTTAAAGAAAGGAAGGATGCAAAAAAAAGAAAAAAAGAAAAAAAAGGATTAGGGGAAAACGAAGCTGAAAGAGTGAAAGTTGCGTTAGTCGCGCGTACAGAAAAGGGGGAGTCGGAGAATATACGTAATTCGCTCGGTCCTGAACTGTCAACAAGAGGAGAGTTAACACGGATTGAATCAATTATAGCCCCGTTTTGGAGTGAACGAGCAAACGACGGAACGAGCAATTTCCGGACTTGGTTAATCCATATAACGAGTAAATGAATTTTTGTTAAGAAATTGTCTCTGGCCATAGGCTGCGGATTGTATTCGCAGTGTAGACGTCAAGACGATGGGGCAAGTGATGGGGTATCAAGTAAGAATCCGTTTCGCACTTTTCCTAACTCATTTCGTACCGTTCTGTCGACAAGTGTCTGTACCATTCGCATTGAAATTTAATTATGTACACGCACGCATACACGCATGTACGTATTTATATGATAGATGGAAACAACATAGCACGGTTGTAAATTAAGGGACTCCCCCCTCCCCCTCCGCCTCCCGTTGACGTTGCATTCAGAAGCGTACGCGTTTCGTAGAGGCAGTTTAACCCTTGTAACTAGAGTTACATTTCCAGTTAATCGTTCCCTCGGAACGCAAGTGCTATATCGTTTCCACTTACAGTGCATTAAAAGATATCGTGTTACATTGCAGGATGTGCTCACGTACGTGCATTTGAATTTGTAGATATTGCGATGTAAAAAGGGGGCCAAGCGATGCTAGGAAGCGAAAGCCTGAAATTAGATTGACAGTATAAGGAGATCGTGGAACGGCGTGCATAACTTGGAATGCTTATACCGGTGGTGTCGGGCACTTGGGGCTGGGGATTCTTCGCACTTTTCCTGTTCGTCTTTGCCACCCCCAGTCCAGCTGCTATCCGCAGAGGTAATGCGTTTCTCTTTTTTCATCTGTTCTTTTTATCTGTATTGCTGATATTTATACATTCGTAAGAAAGTCCGAAGATTCAACAGTTAGAGGTCCATTTGCTTGTGCGAAATTTTAATTAATTCCCCGGTTTATTGAACGAATCTCTACCTGTTGAATCTACTCTCATGAACGCGAACTCTTGAATAAGCTGTATAAATAAAACAAATTTACACGTAGTAGGAACTATAATTGTGCAATGTATTTTTACGACAAGTTCGTATAAATAGAGGCCTGTTGTAACGCCGCATGCTGCCGCAAGGATTATTTCCGTCATTTTCATACTTTTTCTTGTCGAGCCTAAAATATTCTCGCGTCCCTTCGTTGTTACATTAAACATGTTTGCACTCCGTGCAAGATTGAATTTCGAAAGACGTTGAAGTCTAACCGATTGAAATCACCCTACCTTTACGTTCAAATATTCGCGTTACTTGAATTGAAACCAGCTCACTGGATTGTGAACGAGTTTTTTTTTTTTTTCAAACGGATTCGAAACTGCGAGTTCCATTTCACTTTCTTCGTCCTGAAAGTTGGAAATTTCATTCATCAAGGGGAAATGAAAATGGATATGTGACTGTCGTTTCTTCTTTCTTTTTTCGTCTTCCACCTTCTCTCCCTTTCCATTCCTTCTCGCTCTGTTTCCCTCCTCCTGTCTCTCTAGCGGATCGAGACCATTGCAACAAGACGGTGGATTTATACGAAGATGTATCGAGTCCAGCTGTGACTTCCGCAAATTGGGGAAAGCCATTATCTTGCTGGTATCGTTTCCGATCGTTTCGCGGAACACCGCGAGATTGGATCCTGCGAGTTCGTTTCAAGAAGTTTAAGGTTGGCGTGTTAGAAAATGCTACCACCTGTTCCGGGGGTTATTTGCAGGTACGTTCGTCTCGTCGCGCCATTCGTTTGACGCCTGTGCAAATTTATCCACGTGATTTTTATTTTGTAGGAAAAAAATACCAAGAATATATACATACATAGATATAAATAAGGTAGGATAAACGCGCATTTTCACTGACGTGGATGCTCTCCTTCTTCGCAGATCGTCGACGGAAACACGAAAACAGAGGTGAGCAATCGGAAGGATCCAGGGGTTTATTGCGGCGAGTCGGAGCAACCGCAAACATTTATTTCCGAGACGAGTTTCGTCCGTGTGATATTCCACGCGGATAACTTCACCGATCAAACGTACTTCAGTTTCGACTCCCGCGCCGAGCAACAGTTCGAGGTATATTTAAGGTACGGCCAACACCCGGAACTCTATCCAAATCGGAGGGGCGAGATCGTACCCGGCAGCTATTGCGAGCGAGTCTTCAAGGATTGCAGGCTACAAACGTGTTACGTGCAGAGCCCCGCTTACCCGGGCATTTATCCGCGCGCGTTGCACTGCAAATACCGGCTGAACACGCGGCTGCCTTTTATAAAGCTGTACATCGAGAACGAGGAGTTCAATATCGACGGGCAAAGATGCGAGAACATAATGACCTGCCCGATGAGGCCGATCAGCTCCGGCACGGAGCATTGCCCGTACGACTACATACGCGTTTACGACGGCAAAGACGAGAACAGCCCGGCGATCGGCACATTCTGCGGCATGGGAAAATTCCCGTACAGCATCATCGGCACCAGCGAAGATCTCTACGTGGAGTTCGTCTCGTCGCCGGCGGGCCCACTCTTGAACACCGGTTTTCATTTCAACGTTGGCAACTGGCCAGGTCACGTGGAAACAGCCGGCGTTCGAAACGGCAGCTGCGACTGGCTGTTGAACAGCGAATCGTTGCACAGCGGCAACGAGGGTATATTCCTGTCGGTGGCCCATTGGTATCCACCGTATACCAGTTGCACCTATCTTCTGAAAGGACGACCGGGCGAGATCGCCAGGCTCTATTTCCCTAGTTTTCGCGTGAATCGCATCGAGTCGCCGATACAACCGTACGACGGCGACTGCGGCGAGAGTTTAACGCTGTACGACGCTGACTGGCCGGACGACGCGAAGATCATCAAAACGTTCTGCGACACGTTCAGCAAGCCGATGGAGAAGCACGATTTCGTTTCCAGCTCGAACGCTTTGTTCGTGAAATTCGAGAGCAAGACGGGCAGTTACTCCGGCAGCTCGTTGTATTATTGGGCGCATTACGACTTCTTCAACGCGACGAGGTTCGGCGTGCCCGTGCCTGGAACCGAGTGCGACGAAACGTTCGCCTCGTGGAAAGAACGCTCCGGTAAATTTCGTTCGCCGTTGAACACTCTTGTTTACAAGCGGCCGGGCGATCCACCGGCCGATCTTTCTTGCACGTACACCTTCGTCACGGACAAACGGCTGTACGCACGAGTGATTCTCGTTGTCGAGTCGGTCTCTTTCAAGGAGCACCCGTACGCCCAGTGCGGCCATTGTTGGGACAGCCGAGTGGATCGATTGATCGTCCGAGAACCACCTGTCGCCGACGTTAACAACGACCAACAGTATTCGCAACAGCAGCAGCAGCAACATCAACCGTATCAGCAACAGCAGCAGCATCAACACCAACACCAGCAGCAGCAACAATCGCGTCAACAACAAAACAGCAGCATCGGCAGGGGCCATTGTATCTGTCGATCGACGGTAGTGAATGGACCGAACAGCGACAGGCAACCGGTGCTTCGCGTGATCTCGCGAGGGGAGAGACTCGAGTTGAAGCTGCTGGTGGATGGCGCGCACGCCGCGGCGAGCTACTTCAAACAATCGGCGCCGTTGTTCGAGGCTAGGTACGAGTTCGCTCACAGCCCATTGTGCGGGCCAGCGATTCTGCCAGCGACCACCGACGGCGAGATCGAATTCCCTCACTACGAGGCACTCGGATACGTAGCGCCGCCACGATCGATCAAATGCATCTGGGAATTACGAGTGAACCGGGACAGGGACGTTTGGTTGCATTTCGACAAGATCAAGTTCGCCTCGCGATCCTGCGAGGACGGCAAGTTGGAGATCTTTCTGCCTGGCACTGCCGAGCCGTTCCTCAGCATATGCGGCGAGAACGTGAGTTACGTGCGAGAGATGCCCATCATATCGGCGGCGCAGATCGCTCCGAATGTTCGTACGACCGGCGACCACGACCAGTCCGGCCACTTTAACGTCGATCCCCTGCAGACGCATTTGCAGCCGACGGTGTCGCCGCCGACGTCGCAGTCGTCGCTGCCCACCGATCAACAGCAAGAGGAGTACGAATGGCCGACAGTGATCGTTCAGTTCACCGGCACGATGGCACCAGCGAGAGCCGCGTTCAAGATCGCCTGGACCGAGTTGTATCACCTGCCGCGCGACGCCTCCGGCGTTCTCAACACGCAGAAGCTCGAGGAGTATTGCGGATTTCAATGCCCGGGCGACGCCGGTTGCATACCCGCGAGGCTCGTGTGCAACGGTGTCGTTAACTGCCCGATGCCAGAGCCTCGATCGATCTTCAAGAGCACGCACAACGGTACCGGTTTCCTGGGAACGATCGAAGAACCGAACGACGAGTCTATCGAAACCTGCGGGACTGACGTAGTCGGCGAACGCGGCAACATGGCCGGTTCCGGAAACGGTGTCGGGGGGTTGGCCAGCGTGGTTGGCTCCGCTGGATGGGCCGGAGCTGGCCTAGGCGCTGCCCTTGCCGTTCTCCTCGGTCTCATCTGTCTGATCACCGTTTGCAAGATTTGCAGGCAACGGGCCACGTCCAGGGACATTCACGTACCCTATTGACACCGGCGCGAACAACACGGACAATTACGCGAACGCAATGTAAAACGCGACCGCGAACAGCCGAGTACAGACGCGCGATTCCCCCTTCTCGTTCTCGTTTCGTTTCCCACGTTATTAGGTTAACTGCGTTCTCGACGATTTCCCGACGCGATTGGCAAAACTAGCTGGCGATCGAAGGACAACGTTTCGCACGCCGTTAACTTTGTAAAAGGGATTTTATCGCTCCACTCGTTTTATTCACGCCGGTGAACAAGAAGCAAGGAACAGCGGCAAATTAGGTGGATGACTGATTAAATAGGTAAATAAGATAGGCAAATATTTTAGGTGTATACGCGCATCCATACCTGTGCAACGTGTATCCGTGCACGCGCTCGCGTCTACGCGCGGAGTACGCGCAGAGTGAATCAGTACAACTGAGCTGCGGATTTTTATGCATTTTATGGGAGATTTAAGGTGATAGGGTTACATAGAGAATGCACGCGAGATGCAGAAAATATATAAAATACACAGTATTTGTTGTACCATGATATTTAGTAGACGAGAAAGGAGATCTCTGCTCATCTTTCACTTTAGCTGTATTCGTAAAAATGTAAATCTGCACGAATATCCGTTAGCCTACAGAGATTGCGAGCGAATATTTTTTTAAACCATTCGAATCGAGAGGGATTTGTTGATTAATTTCGAACACTTGCTGTTGCAATGCTTTGACAGATATTTGCTCGTTGCAGCGTGTGTGATTTATTCTGCTTGCATGGCTGGCGTGCGCGTGTGCTCATACATAGCGATGAAGGGCGGCGGAGAGGGAGAAGAACAAGAGAATAATTTCAATCCCGGGATGAATTTTTTTGTTTCTTCCGACGTGTTGAATAAGTGAGGTATTGAAGAGAAGGAGGAAGTATTGAGAACGAAGGTCTCGTAATAAAAACGATCATTGTCGTGCTTTTAGATAAGAGTGCATTTAATTAATCAGAAGCTACAATACATTCGCAATATTTTGTCGAAATGTACAAATGATTGATGAGTTAATAATTAGAGGTAATAACGAGATAATACCACTTACTAGCATAAGTACATTAGGTTGTAATTTTTTTATGAGATCCGCAACGTCGCGAGATCTAGATCTAGATTTCTCACTTGTAGAAAAATTACGTAGTGCGACGAGTGTTTCGTTTGAGAAAGATTGACGTAGCTATGCCGAGCTGGTGAATTCAAAATACCAGGAAAAACAAAAAAAAAAAAAAAAAAAAGAAAGAAGAGACAAGAGTCGTTTTTCTTATAAGCCTTTCAAGTGAAACATAAGTTTCTTTACAGTCACACATAATTACACAATTGCGTGATATACTGATGTACACGTAAGTAGGCTCAAACTGTTTGATTCGTGTTCAGTTCATTATATTCTTGTAACTTTTGCACAATGTACTCGCGTTATACATATTAATAAGAGTGCCTGCGAATGTTTGCACGTGTGCGTTACACGTGTCTGTTAAAAGTGACACGCACGCGCGTTATTCCTCGAGGATATGCCGAAAAAAAGGAAACAAAAAAAAAAAAAATTGTACATATATCGAGGAGATAGAGAGTTTTTAGCGTACGAGCGCACCTCGAGCGAATAACTCTTAAACCAAACATCGATGAAATTGCTATTACCGTACATTATTATCCGACGTGAAATTACGTTCTTTTGTACATAGTTCGAATTCTCTGATTAGACCACATTTAATATCGTAATAACTTAGAATTATTAGCGGAATATCGGACACGAGATTTCGAACGATACTTCACCAGATCTCAGACGTGAAGTAGCGTGCGCGTTATATGTATAGCAAACGAGTGTGTGCTTGCCTCGTTCATACACATAAACACATACATACTTACGTACATTGTCGGAAATCACGTGGTAATTATACGCACAGAGAGTATGGCGCATCTCGCGGATTTCGAAATGATCTTGAGACAACATTACGTTGTCAAGGTGAATATTCTGGGAATAATTGTCGAGCGTTCGTCCTATCAATTGTGTTTAAATGTGTCTCTGAAATCGAGATCGAATTGATTCGAATTCCAAATGTCGACTTTATTCATTTGTTTCAAGGTCGTTTGAAGTTAGCCAGACGCGACGTGTTCGATATAATTATCAATGACGTTTATGAAGATCGTGAAACGCGTAAGAAGACAAACGGGAGAAACGACGTATTGCATTTATCTAGAGATCTATTTGTCTTTTCGGTTGAATTGAACAGAAATCGATCGAGTTTATTATATTACTGAACCGCTGTGAGTTAACTGTTCAGTTTCGCGCAAACTTGATCAATATGGTCGTGTTGAACGACGATGAAGACACGCGAGAAGCACCGAACTCTTCGAGACAATCGAAATTCACCCCGAATTTCTCCCGCTCCCTACTTTATCTAGATTAAATATTATATTCGTTGCCAATTTATCGGACTATCTACAATCTTTTTTTATTAATATTCTTTTTATATTGTTATCACTATGTTATCATTTAAAAAGAACATGGCTCGCATTAGTGTCAAAATATTGACACGTTTTCGTCATTATATATACACATACACACACATATATATATATATATATATATATTATACACGTTATATTGTTGCATTCATTTATCGTGTTTATCATTATATTTAAGATAAATGATAATTACCATTGCGATAATATGAAACGTCATTGTTGTATAATCGTTACTGTTACTGTACCGTTTCTCGTCGTTGTCAGCACCACTACCATCGTTGAAAATATCGCTACTGCCAGCAGCGTCAGCATTATATTATTATATTTTTTACAAATAAAACGTATCCTCGGTGATGGGATAAAAAAAAAAAAATAAAAGGATTGGACTGGACTCATTCATCGTCATTCACGTTTCCTTATCATTAGTCTGTCTATTTTTAAATTGTCTTTGATATGTGTTTTCAGTGAGTTCAGCTGTCAATGAAAATTTCGTATATGGAGCAAGAAAATTGCAATTTTTTTCTTTTGTTTCGATTTGACGATAATCCGCGATCATTCGAAACTACGAAATTTTCACTGACGTAACAAGAAAAGTCTCTCTGTCATTTGGAATTACATGTAAACGCGGAAACGGAGAATGGAAATGGAACGAAAGCATTGGAAAAAGAAATGGAAAGCAGAAAGAAAGAAATTATTATCCACGTTCACGACACATTCGCCGTGAAGAATTATTCGGACGTATTGAACGATCATTTTTCTCTTTATACTTTCTCTCAGTATTTTCAACAATTAAAATATGTCATTTTTCATTTCAATAAGAAGAAATATATTATTAATCATAGCGAGTAGATCAATCTTCCGTCAGCCATATGTCCGACGTACAGTCACCTCCAGGATAACTGAAAGGAGAAAATCATAATTATCATCTCGAAGTTTTATCAGAGGACAGGAGAGTACTGAGGATACAGAATATATATAAATATACAAACCGCATTTCATGCGCAAGTAAAATGTCATTTCTGTCTGCGCCGAAATCCACCAAGAATTGTTCGTCAAGTTTCATGCCCCCATTTTGAACATCAATGTCTAACTTGGCCATGGTTGAACCATTTCTAGAATCGTACAAACGTACATTATACGACGCAGAGAACATGCAACGACTCGAACCTGATCAGAAACAACTGAAAGAGGCGAAACGAAAGCGCGTACTTGACAAGCTCGGGATAGAACTGTTGGTCCCACGGTTTGAAGATGGAAGTGGTCACGTATAAACGTCTCCCATCGAGACTCAATTGAAGCATCTGCGGAGATCCATGGAGTCGTCGGCCTTTGACACGAACCGGATCCGGTTGGCTGCTCAGTTCCTCATCTCGAGTTACACGAACGTTCGAGTCACTTAAAATCGAGCCACCGAGAAACACTTGACCGACTAACTTTGGATTATCCGTGTCGGAAATATCATATTGTCTAATATCACCGTGAAGCCAGTTTGATAGATAGAGATACTTGTCGTCGAGGCTGATCAATATGTCCGTTATCATTCCTACGCACGAAAGTAACGGATTAGTAGGTAAAATATTAAATTTCACTTCTCTAAACGTAAAATTTCACAAAATCGTTCAACCGCAGTCTAATTATTAAATGACTGTAATAATTAATAAATGTACCTGCCATCTGTGGGGCGACCCAGCCTTCCACTTTCTTCGGAGGAACTTGAATCACTTTCTTTACAGCCCAATCGCCAGTCGACGTTTTGTAAAATTTATACACATTTGAAGTAACCGCGCATCCAACGAATCCCACGCTGGCCTTTGGATCATGAAGGAATCGCACTTCGAGTGGCGCGATCCCGTCGTCGCCCAGGTTCACAACTTGCTTCAATTTTCTCTCGTTCCACGAGTAAAAATTCAAGCTCCTGCCATAAAGCACTGCGGAAGAGAATGATATCGATTATCTCAAAGTGTTCGAGACGACGATGTCGATCGAATATTCATGCAAAACTGAATAGTTAAACTGATCTGATCGATTTCTATTCGATTCTATTTGTCAGTTATATGCAAAATATTGAAAATAGAGGTAACGATAGCTTGAAAATCAACGAAAAAGTTATACGACGTAAAAACAAGAAAGGAAGAAGTGTGCAGAATAGCAGCTAACCAGGATCGGCGCTGTCAGTGGCAGTGTAGCCTCGTTTAAAAATCCTAGGTACACCCCATTCGGTCGCGACAAGCGTATCGTGATATGGTTGATACCAAAAATCGTATCCGAACGCTGCTTTCTTTTCCCCTACGGTCCATGTGCCTTTTGCTTCGAGCGTCTCAGAATCGACACGAAGAAATTCGCCAACGGCGTCTCCGTTTGGTTTACCCATGGAAGAAATTAAAATTTCTCCGGTTGGCGCGCAATGGCTTGTGTGCAACGTCGATACCCCGTGTCGATGCACATCTGCTGGGCTCAGTACCTTGTCAAGAAGAAGAGCACAGACAATATCTATCGGTATTTCAAAGGTTTATCAGAATTCAAAATAATTCAGTCAAAATGTTTTAAAAGAGGGGAAGACTTTTGCTTTCGACGCTTTGAGATCTCCCAGAAGAGACAGAAATTCTAAGAATTACAAAGATAATTGTCTACCTTTTTGATCGATGGAGCCCGTTCGTTGGATGTATCGATGAAGTAGACACGATCGGACATGAGACAAGGAAGCACCAGAGTGTCTCGTTTTCGTGGTACATTGTGGCAACTGCTACAGATATTCCAACCAGAATGGTGCAATTCGTCGCCGATATGGGGCATTCGCAATTTGTGAATGATCTACGAAACATGAGCATTTTGTGTGAAACGAGATTTGGCTCTACAAGAATTCCGTGTTTTTTCATTTTTTCTTTTTTTTTGGAAAGATTGAAAAAAAGAAAAATATACGTGTGATGATTTTTTGCATGTTTACACGTTGAAAGATTATTGAAATGTTTTGGAAAAGTTTGGCGAGATATCCTTTTAACATTGTTATTATGTGTTGTGATACTAGCAAAGAATTATCATGACTCATTTTTTACAAGCCATAACATGATAACTATGACATAATGAATATATAATGGATATATAGGCGGCTGACAGACATGTAAGAATGATACGAGATATGGTAGAACTTTTTAACAACATTCACGACACAAATTATAAATTAAAAAGGAAAGTTATGTTATATTATAGATTATTATTATACAGTCCCCAAAACACAAGTCCTAAAGCTTTTCCAAATTTATCTATTTTATCATGATTACATTGAGCAACAGTGTTTGAAATTGATATAGATATATCGATGAATCGCGATCTATTTCTTAATATACTGTCACTATTTAAACAATTTTATTGATTTCATGATATGTTTTGCAAGTTAAATCTACGTTTTTCTGTATTCTGTTTTATTTTGTTATCTAATTAGATCTTTATCGAAACGAAGTTTCGAAATTAGTGAACAATTTCGTCATCTTATAATATTATTTTTACAAAAAAAAAAAGAAATTAAAATATGAAGCTGAAAGAGTCATTTGTATACTTCAAAAATAATTGTAACTTTTCATTTAACGATTATCCATGAAAAAGGTTTGCAAACTTTATCTGATTTTGGACAACTTGAGGTGATCCACTTTCTTAAATTTATCTTTTAACTCCATCATACAATAATATACGATGTTATTATTTATATTTTAAATATATTATTTAAATATCGTTACTACAAATTGACTAAAGCTCCTAGATATACTTGTAAGTGATATATTCGCGGTATGAAACTATTATGGATAGTTTCTCTATAATGAAACTCTATATAAAATGTATTGTACCTTACAATAGTCGGTACTATCCGGGTCTACGTCGACAGTACACAGGACGTCGGATTTATTTTCATCCGTATGAATAGAGACGACATACATGAGTTTCTCACGTGGACCCTCGAGTATCGCTGCTTTTGGCGATTTATAGCCAGGTCCACTGCAACTTGTGCAACCTAAATAACACAATATTGTTGGCTGAATTGATGCTAGTGTATTATAATTAGAATTGTACGTTTCAAGAAATACTGCAAAATATTTTTTAAAACTTACTCTTTGAACTTGTTTGAAAAACAATCTATTTTGTAAAACAGTGCAGTTTCACGCGATATTTTACGCGAAGGTCAAATAAATTTACTTGAAATTAAATGATTTATTAGTCACGATTTTTTAAATATATTCTCTGTTATTTTTTTGATATATTTTCTCTTATACAAATTCGTATTGGAAATCAATCTGGAAGTGTGTATATAGAAGATATAAGATATAAGATATTATTGTAAATATTTACCTCACGTAATGCTGACATTATCCATTATATTAATAAACTTCAATATTTATAATTATTTAAACTAAATTGTACGTTCAAGACAGTAGATATTCATGCAAAAGATATTTTGCAATTTTTATATGCATTTTCAGATTGGTTCCAAATTGTAATATAATTGCAATTCTGCCTCACTAGTGCTAATAAAGTTTAAAAAAAAAATCCACTTACACAATATTCGTAAAATTTCACTACGTACTTTCTTACATACGCTCAAAACCTATAAACGCGACACCTATTAAACAGAATAATTCCACAACTGTACCTTTGTTTTTCAGCATTTTCTTGGCAGTTTGATTTCGTCCGACGATCGATGTTGAACGTAAAATGTTTTTGATCCCGTCGACTGTCAAAAATAAAAAAAAGACGAGACTAAAAGACAGAAAGAAACAACCGAAACAATAGAGAAGACAAGAAAAGAACGCTGGTTACAAAGATGGAAACTTTGGTTTTACTAGTAAGTGGGAAAGAAACGTGAGTGAGCGTTTGATGAATTCGAAATGAATGATTCTGACGCGTTAACAGTGTGCAGGCTATTAATATATACTGCGTGAATGTTTGTGGCTTGATCTCAAACAAGGTCGCTGTTGAAGAGTGATTCGAGAACATTTATCGTCGAGTACATGATAACGGTACTCGAGAGCTGGAAGAGGGGATTCCTCTATATAATGGGACTTGCAGTTCTACAAATGGAAATATCGTCGGCGGAGCAGATACACAAGTATGTATGCACTTACAGCGAGCTCGGAAAATTAACAAGACATTGAGGTTTGCATGTTTCGTAGCTTCGACAATACCAAAACAATAATTTGAGAGATAATATGGTGTAGCGGGAAGATACATCGTATTAAAATATTAGATCCATTTATATAGATCTAAACATATTGGAGAACAGGTTTATTATATAATTGACTATTTCTTTGAATGAAATAAAGTCAAGATTGTTAAAGTGGAGACTTTGCTCTTTAAAATAAAATCAAGTTAATTGTGCTATAATTTTTTTTAATGAAATTATAGGAGTTTAAAATATTGACAATTTTTCATCTAGTGTATGAATATCTTCGTTCTTTTTTAAGAGTTTCTCATAAATTTTGTATACTTGATTTAGATCAGAGTTTTTTATTTTTCTTACGAAATGCGCGCGTATTGGGTTTAAATTAGTTAAAGATTACAGCGCCAATGTGCGGCGAAATAGGGAATACACTTCCTACGATTCTCGAAATAATCGATATGTCTCATGATCGATCTTTAACTGGAAATTGGCGGTTAAAAATGGCGGAGAGTAACACACCTCCCCTGTAAAGAAGAAAGTATTGTCCAGAAAAATCATCCTGAAAGTGTCACCCAGAAGTTCTTAGGTGAAAATTTAAATCAATACTTGTTAAATTTGTATTCACGTTATTAATTTTTAATATAAAACGTGCGTTTGCGGGTTCAACTCAAGGTAAGATTTAACCAAATAATTATTACACATAATTTTCAACAATTAAAGAAATAATAGCATATAAACATTTAAACAGAACATATTGTGACAAAAGTTATTTATAATTTTATATTAAAATTTAATGTCAATTATAACTAACAAATATTGTGACCTCGTAATATGATTAACTTTTTATTATATATATATACATATATATAATATGCTTTTATTTCTATTGTAACAATTTTTATTCATTTGTTGATTCTTTAACCTCATATTGCGTAATTCTTAACAATTCCAATAATAAATTCAATAATTTAGTAAGGATGTGCCTATTTATTAACCTAAATAACCTATTTATTAACCTAAATAATAGTTCTATTGCGTAATATAATAAAATTTCTCATGTTCCAGTTTAAAGTATTGACAATTTTCCATCAAGTGTGTGAGTATTTTCGTTTTTTTTAAAGAATTTTTTATGAATTTTATATATTTGATTTAGATCAGAGTTTTTTATTTTTTATTTCAAGTTATCATTTCGTGTGAAACGAGCGATTACAACGCCCCAACGGTGAAGTACGCAATATACTTCCTATGATTCTCGAAATAATCGATATGTCTCATGATCGAGCTTTAACTGGAAATTGGCGGTTAAAAATGGCGGAGAGTAGCACACCTCACCTGTAAAGAAGGAAGTGTTGCCCAGAAAAATCATCCTGGAAGTGTCACCCAGAAGTTCATTGGTAAAAATTTAAATAAAAAATTGTTAAATTTGTGTTTCTGTTATCAATTTTTAATATAATATGTGCATTTTTGCATTTTTACCTTCAATTCAAGGTAAGGTTTAACCAATAATTATTACATATAATTTTCAACAGTTAAAGAAATAATAGCATATAAACATTTAAACAGAATATATCATGTTAAAATTATTTATAATTTTATATTAAAATTTAATTTCAATTCTAATCAGTACAAATATTCTCACCTTGTAATTGACTAACTTACTGATATATATATATATACACACATATTTTATTGTATGCTTTTACACACACTTCCATTATAACATTTTCTATTTATTTGCTGATTTTTTAACTTTATTCTTTAGTTCAACATAGACACAACTATGTGTGTGTATTTTATGTGTGTATAAGGTTCTCTATGTGCACCTGTTTCTTTGGCATAACAAATACACACTTTCGACTGAACATGACTTGTCGCAAGAAGTAAACACAATGTATATATTCGTCTTAATTGTCGTGCCTGTTCGGACAGGATCGCCTCGTCCCCTACTATTTTCCCAGCTGCGAAACGAGACGTGTCGCGGTCATTCGGTTGTCGAATTTCGTGACAATAATACGTGTTACGTCGCATTAGGCTCGTAATATTTCTAACCTATCGGTGGCGTCTCTTCGATGGCGTCGCTTTTTCGACACTCTTTTGCTTCCATTTATACCTCATTAATAATATCATTTAATTAATACGTGTGTGTTTAACGATTCGGTGAGCATTACGATAACGAAATCGTGTAATGCTTTGAAACTTTATGTACAGATTTTCAGTTCAGTCGTCTTTTTCATTCGTACGGTTACCGGTAGCTTGTCTCGTATGTTTCTTTAATAGAATTTGAAGTTGATTATCGTTTCATTTTTATACATCGGCGTTTAGCACAATTCGTTCTGACTTTCAGTTTCTTTTGTAGGTTATTTCGTGATTCCAGAAAAAGGATAGAACACATAGACGTCATGTAATTAATGGACAATCTGATGAATTTTGATGGAAAGTTGGCAACATTTTATTCATTTGGATAACATTTGGTATACAGTTTATATATATAAATATATATATTTGATATAAAATTCACAATATGTAATTTCGTAATTATTTGGGATACAAGAATAAAAATAGAAAAGATTAAATCAGTTAATGTTTTGTTTCGAACAGAGTAGTTTAATGCTATACTTTAAAGTTTACTATACTATACTTTGCTTGATTCGAAGCAAGATTTCACGCGTTTTTCGTAATATTTTTTCTTTGCACAAATATTTTCGAATATTTATGTGCGATGTGATATATTATTAATGTGTATACTTTCTTGTTTAATAACGAACATTCAGAACATAATATCTGCAAATAGTTGTCTTTCGTTTACAGTATTCAGTATTGAGAAATACTTTATAATTTACAATATTTTTAATATAGTTTCTTTATTATCATTTTCTAGAAAAATAGCAGTATTTCCTAAATAAATGTACTCTCTCTCTCTCTCTCTCTCTCTCTCTCTCTCTCTCTCTCTCTCTCTCTTTTTCTCTCTCTCCTTTCCCTATTAATTAGCTTTATTTTCAGAAAATTTTTGTGACCGCGCGCAATGCGGTTGGTAGAGTCAGTGTTTGTTACGAAATGTTTTTATACTTTTCTGAGCAAAATTGCTCTTGTTAAATTTAATCATTAATTCATTTAAATTATAACTCGCGAAGTTAGAGTCAGTGAGTCCGCCGATTAATAGCCTATTTTTCTTGTTTTATATTTTATCTTATTCAACATTCGTTTTCGGTACATTAGAGTCAGTGCTCAAGAGGATAAGGCCTCTCCAGGAAATCAAGATCGTAAGTAGTTTTATATATTGTATCTCAATTTATTTAATTTTTCAAATTTAACAATAAAGTTACATATGATGTTTCATCTTTGGTTACAGACGCTTCACATCAACATTAATTTTTTGGGGGAAAATCCAACGGCTCTAAAGCCAAGAATGTAAGAATTTTTCATTATCTCCAACTTAAGATTTTGCTTTGCTTTTAAATATAAATTCTGATGTTTAATGTTTTGTTACAGATCTTCTACAGTCTCCACTTCCCCTAATCCTCCAAAAATCTTATGATGCTTCAAAAGCTAAGAATGTAAATACTTTAGCATATTGTACTTGAAATAATTTTATTTTCTATAGTTGTCTTTCTATTAAAGTCGAATGTAAAATTATAATTATAAAATAAAAATACTTCAAATTATTGTCCCAATTTTTATCATTATTAAAATTTAAATTCTCACAAATAACACCGTGTCTTTAGAAATAATATGTTTTGTGTTTTTTAAGAAATTTTTTCATGGCGTTCTCTTCCACTATGGAATTCTCTGGCATCTACTTGATAGGGATCTTCACGATAACTTTTCTTGGTCTAGTGCAGCATCGATGATAATGTTCTTCACATCTGTCGCGTGAGTCGCATGCATTTATGTTCCTCCGGTCACTCAATCATGTCGTAGGACGAAAGGTCCGAATCGGCACGGGTGACTGGTTGTATACGTAGAATTTTTGATGAGCATAGTGACCGCGGGTATTTTTTGTACTCGTGAGTAGTAACATCTTTTTCAGGTTCTTTATGTATTAGATCAGGATAGGGCTTCTTGCACATCGCGAGTTTAACAATTAAAATAATGTAGTAATCACTTATAAAATCAAAATATCTTCAATATAAATATTTGCAAAGATAAAATATGTAACTTATCTATATGAATAGATAAATTATAAATACTTATAAATAATCATTATTAAGATGATTTCATTTAAGCTTTTCATAGTATAGAAGACGGATACCCTCCGACTTCGTTGCTATGAAAGATGCAGTTATTACTTATATTGATGATATATTTTGTTATAATAATTAATAATTGATAATTTTCAATTTCATCTTCCCTTTTATAATAGTATTATATATAATTATATATAGTTATGAACTTCTGTAGAATTTAAAGTATAATAGATTAAAATTTTTTTCGCAAAAACATGTATGAAATTTTATGTGCAAGAAGATACTTCGCGACAGGTAGATTTTTGAATCAAAGCAACAAGTTTGATCACTGCTTTCGCATTTTCGAAAATGTGCTTTGATGAAGTCGTCTGAAATTATTTCTATTAATATTTAATTTCGAATCAATTGTTTGAGTCAATTAGTAAACTGTTCGTAATATCTTTTTTAACAAATTCAAGTCTTGTTCATTGTCTTTATTCTCTTGCAATTTTAATAATGTCTGAAAGAGTAGAGTCATTACAGTTTGAAACAAAATAATGCAATAGTCCGTTAGATACAAATTACATAAATTAATCATTTTTTTAGTTCAGGATTTTCAGGTTTAACCCCTTCCGTGTTCATTGTCAGGATCTCACTCACGTGCCCAGGTGCTACTTGGGTGGGTGAAAGACATTGAGCACGATGACCATAGTTTATAATTTTTTAAAAAATATCTCAGCGACTGACAATGTGTTAGCGTATCGTGCACGACGTATTTTCCGCATGTATGTGTGTGGTTAGGATGTGGAATTGCGTCGTTTCTATTGTTGCATTCAGTATAAGTTGAAATATTTAAAATATTTACGCACTAATTCAAAAAATTATGAAATTATTATCATAATGCCTAATAAATACACTATAATCACATTATTATTACTATAACTGTACTATCTATTATAATAATGATTCCAAGTCAACTTGCACGTGTAATTTCTATAGAAATTATATGTATTTTTTCTCAATTATCAATATTAGCTGTAAATGTAAACGTGTTTTGATCACGTCTTACGCAATGATCGCTAGCTATTGTCAGTCGATTTCAGGAAAATGGTACGTAAACTAGAGTGTGAAAGTTGTGTGTTAAGCTCGGGTGTCGGAGGTGTCCCGGGACGTCCTCTCTAGTTTAGGTTGCGCCCGGGTTGTATGTGTGAGAACCGTGGAGAGAGTGTGTTGGTGTTCCTGCTCTTTTGTCATCTTTTAAATATAGGGTCCCTGAATAGGATAGGTAGCATACTTTCTGGTGTGAATGTGTTTAATTATAAGTAGGTAGGGCCGGGCAGGTTGGCACAGTCTCTGGTCGCGTGTCCCTTTTTCGTGTGTCCAACCTGTTTCAGGAAATCTAATTTGAAAAATCGACAGTGAAACTGGTACAAATTGAGCATGCCATTTGTTTCTGGTTTTACTCTTCGATTTTTCGAATTTAGCGTCGCGGTCGCGGTCGCGGATAGGTCGCGAGTAGGTCCCGAAACGAACGTTTATATAGGTATTGCTCGAGCACGCACGTGCGAACGGACAACGATCACTATGATCGATGGTCGTCCATGTGTATTGGGGTCAGCTTCCGCGGTTTATCTTTTCATTTCACCTTTATGAGTTATTTTTTGGTTTGCGATTAGAAAGACTCGAGCTAAATGTAAGTTTCAGCGGGCATTGCGCTCGAAGAAAGAAAAGGCTAAAAGCCGAAGAGGCCCGGCAAACTGCCACGAAGAGGGTCACAACAAATGGTTTCTCATCCTCTGGGTCATTTAAATGATTCCAGAGCATGGGAAGTCATTCTCGTTACTACTTTGTCACTATGCTCCTTTAGTATTTGTAGTTGTATTTTTTTTTTCTTCTTCATCATCGTTCATCATCGTTTTGGGCAAAACGCGAGTTTTCGTGTCAGTGTTGCGAAAGATTACGGGTTGAATTAGAGTTGTGAAATAGTTTCGTCTCTGTTTGTTAGTGTTGCGAGACATTGATTACGGTTTGAATTGCAAAGAAATGATAATCGTGTTTGCTTTTTCGAGTTGCGAATTATGATACCGCGATTGTCTTTTGCAATTTTAATTGTGAATTTTTATTTAAGTTAGTCTTAATGTCACACATTGTAAAATTTTCTTGCTTCCTCTTGTTTCAAATTAGATTATAGCGTCATCGCTTTTAACTAATTTTAGAATGTTAGAATGTTATTTGAGACAGTAGCTTTTGTATTGTTAATAATTATTTTCATCGAATTTGGTTTTAGAGTTAGTGTTGCGACATTATTTCATCGCGATTTCCAGTTACTTTTCTTTTTGTTAGTGTTGCGATAATGAATGATCGCGTTTCTCGAAGTAGCGTTGCGTTTACAAAATGCCCAAATTCTTCCACTGAATTCCGTGGAAGACTGTTTCTGCTCCTGGATCACCTGATGCGGCTGCGAGAACTGTACAGAAGTGGTCATTCATCAGCAACTTTCAGCATGGTTGCACTGTACGCGTCGCAATTAGTGTAGCGCATTTTTAAACACGAGTGCATAGATTAACAACGTTGCATGCTTATTTCCGGAAGTTTTAAACACGATGAAGCACTCTTCGCGTTTGATTTTGAAAACTTCCTATTTCATAATTAATGTTAGTAAATTAGTGTTGCGAAACAAGATACGGTTTGTTGCTTGGATTCATAATGTAAATAATTAGCAAATAATTAGTATAATAGCCCTTCTGGTTATTGTTTCCTTTTCAGTAGTTTAGCCCTTCTGGCTATTCATTTGCTTTTTCTTCCAAATGTCGGGACTGTTTTAGTGGTGTGGAATTTTTGTGTTAAGTTTTTTAAACTAATAATCCAACAAATAAGTTTGTTACAGATTTATCAATGGATTCATGTGGATGGATGAAAGATGGAAAAATAACAAGGATTGTGGAATTTAAAGGGAATGATGCCAGGATCCTGCCTAATGGTAATTAAATACATCTTATTAAATTTATTTAACAAATCTTTTTGACGTCAATCAGAGAAAATTGTACGTAGAATGCACTAAATATAGAGAATTCCATGTAATATCCAAAATGGAATGTTCATTATATATGACTGAAATAAATCTCTGCTTAAATTTTATTTCTCTAATTCTATTTTAGAAAAATATGAATTTGTAGAAGACATTCGCACTCTAGCGCAGTTGCATTGGTTTATTTGATTAATGAAATCAATCGGTAATTTAGCGATCTTTGATTGACAATTAAAATATTTGACTGTTTAGTTGATTCGTGGTAAATTTACTTTTATTTGTTGTTGAGACTTTCGTTTCACTCCTTAAATATTTGGTAGGGATATGCTAAAACAATATATAATACGGTGCGCTAGAAAACTTGTGATTTTTTTATTATACAGTCGGTATTTCAGAGCATGGGACACGAAGTCCCATAAGATGTTTTGTTTATTCTGTGCTATCATCTTATTATTCCACGATGATAAAAGACTACGTTACCTTCGGTAAAATTCGCAAAATTTTCGCAAAGTTTTCGCAAAATACTGTGCAACAGTAGATAAGGATGCAGCCAGACAGACCACTGAATGGTCAAACGTAGAAAGGTTTTAGAATTTGATAATACGTACGGTCGGTCAATAATCGGTCGAGGTGGTTCCAGAGTCCTGTCAGTAAAAGAGGACTTTCTTTCCATCTTGACAATTAAAATTGTGAAAATTGAATTGTAAAATACAGAAAGGTATTGAACGAAGCTGAAGAGAAAGTTCGTAGCTGTAACTGTCTCGTTACCGTTAACTTCAATGGATGTTTAAGTAGGAATGTCAGGGTGATTTACATGCAGATTTCTCTTTCACAGCCGGCATAAGTGACTTCATTGTCTATGCGGCAACTTTTCTGGACGAAAGTTTAATTTGATGAAACTTTGCCCTTTGGGATCGACCTGTCTTTGAACCGCGTTCAGAGTTACCTCTGGAAATTCAACGAAGGAATTGAAGGGGAGATTTTAAGTGGCCAGCTGAACGTTTCGTTCGACTCATTGACTTCAATGAAACCGTTTCAATTTCACACGATCGCGTACATTTATATCGTTTGTGAGTGAAGTTATTTTCAATAACAATGATAGAGCTTTTTCACGGCGATACAATGCTGGTTCTGTTACCCGAAGATCTCACTACTCGATGTTAGTTTCTTCGTCGAAAAATACAGTATTGCCCGAGATGCAAAGTATCGAAAGAATTTTAATTACTCCGGGAAGCTTGAGCTTGAATTCGTATCTATTGGATTTATAAACGCACCGCCAATGTCCATGGTATATTTTTATTATAATTTCTGCGAAATTTTCGAACAATGCGGAGAGCCCCCCGGCTCGAGGCTTGAATTGGTGATCCGCTTGGCCTGGAACAAGCCCGGTAATAACTCACGACCATCCAGCGCACACCTACTCGATTGTACCGTAACTTTCGTTTAAACCGTTCCTCCGTCCGCGGGGGAATATTACGCGGTGTCTGACTTAAAACGCGCGCGACTACTGCGGATTCATTACGGCCGGCTTGTTCCGCGTATCGAACGTAATCCTACGCAGCGCGTTGATGATACAATCGAACAAGAAGTGATGCGAAAAAAATAAGTCTCTCCTCCCACCTCCCTGCAGAGCGTGGAGAAGAAAATTTCTGCACTTTCAGAGGATTCTGAATCGACGTCGTACTTCGTCTAAATCTTCTAAATTTGACGAGTTTGTTGATTTCTTTGCTTGTTCGTTTAATGTTCAGTGAGGAGAGAAAAGGTACGTGAAGAGGTAGAAAGGAACAACAAACGAAGTAAAATAACGCGAGATACAACGACGAAAACGTAAACGTAGAAGAAACAATATTGCGCGAAGCAATATTTGCGAAAGAGGACGCATTGCTCTGCGGATTTTACGTTCGACTTGAGACTTAGGTTCGAGATCGAAGTTCTTAATACTTGAAACGAAATTGGCCGAAATGATTAATATTTTCGAATATCGCTTTTGCATTGTTGCAGTTTTACGAGTTTAATTGATTGTAGCAAAGTTTCATTCTTTATTGTGCTGCGAATTTTTTTCCTATTTCTTGCACTCTGACTCTTTCTGATGCAATTTCTACACTTTGCTCGCCGGTAGTTCCAGTGTTAACAATCTTGCCAACTGTGGTAGAAATTAGGTTACAGGATTGAATTTAAATTTAAGCTTTCCCTTTTTCTGATTAGTGAAATTCCGCGATTCGCGCCGACCGTCACGCAAAATTTTCACGTTCAATTTTTCAGAAATTGCGAGACCGCGTTTTCTCGTTTCGCAATATTATTAAAGTTGCGCGTGAGTCGTTTGAAACTTCTTTACCTGTCTTATTTTAATCATTTTGAAATATTTTATATCATAATAGGAGCAGAAACAATTCTAAACCTCGAAATTCTGAATTTAAAACGGAGACAGCAAAAAGAGAATAGGAAAATCTCAGTTGTCGAAGCCTCGTATTGCACTGTCAGTCTCGCGTTCAGCTTCCAGCTTAGAATGGAAACAAAGTTAAGATTGTCAAACGCTGGAGCTTGAGTATCAGTATTTTCTTCCATCGTTTCTGCCATCCTCGAAAATAGATCGATATCTGGCCAAGTATAAAACCGGTTACTACCCGGAAACGGGCGTGCCGAAGTTTTTCCACGGACCTCTCCTATCTCTTATTTTCTCGTTCCTTTTATTTTCGAGATGCTTCTTGATTTTCGAAATATCCTGTCCCAGTTCTGAAATAACTTACCGTGACAAAACCGCGAAAGGGGTAAACTGCTGTCTCGAAATTAAAAGCAAAGATAAATAAGAGAGCATCTTCGATGAAGTTGGTGGCGCGGCGAGCAAGGAGGATACTTTCTGTATGAAAGATCAACCGAGGAAACAATATCTCGTGTCTCGTGGCGGATTTTCTTTTTGTTCCGTCGAACTTCTACATCTTTCGAAGCTTATATATAATAAGTTTTCCGAGCAAAAAAAAAAAAAAAAGAAGAAAATGAAGAAAATGAAGAGTAAATTGAAACTGAGATGTTTCAACATTCAATGTCTCGACGAGCGTAGAACCTGCAGAAGCGAACGAAAAATTGTAAAACTTTGAACAAGAATCTGAAAAATTTCTTTCGTGGCTACCAAGATCTTACAATCCCCGAAGATGGAACATTCAAAAAATCCCTAGCATTTTGCCACGTGACCCTAATGTTCGAAGTTCGATAAAGTGGCGAGAAAGAAGAAATACGTACGGCAAGTTTCATGAGATCGTAACAAAGAGGAGACCTCTGAAAGATCTGAAAACAGTTTTTGGCATTATCAGTGACATTTGAATTTTTGAACAATTTATAAAAAGTTGCGAGAAATGTCCGTGTTTCGTCATTTGCTGCACGATATAAAACCACCTAGCTCTAAAATAGTTACTCTTCACACTTTGATTTAAAACGAGACCATCTGGATTGTTTTTTTTCATGAAGTTACGACAGTTTACAATTTTTTCGTCGAGCGTGCGAATACCTTTCGTCCATCCGGAATAACGGCAAACATTCGGATAAAAGTCGCGTGAACGGTGTATATAAAACGCATCTGGGAAGCACAGAGCGTGGAAATTGGAGCTAAACGATGCGGAAAAACTAACGTTTGATGTATCACGGTTGAAAGTATTAAGATATTCCGGCCGGTGACGTACGAGCTCAGCAGCGGGCAAGTTTGATCGATCGTCTCTCTCGCAGGCGATACGTTACGGAGAATTAACAATTACGCGATACTTTGCGACAAGCGCAGAAAAAAAAAAATAAACTATCGCGATTAATCAAGTTTTCCCGCTTTATGAAACCGCTCTCGCGCTCTCCGCGCCGCCTCGATCGTCATTTTCATAATCGTTCGATCGAGAAAAGAAAAGAAAAAGAGAAAAGAAAGAAAAGTATCGATAAATCATGCTCCGACGTAAATTTATCCTTCCTTGCGTCGGTTTTCTCGAAAGAAACAAAACGCGAATTAAATTCATTTCGGGCCAGCGGGGAATAATTTCGAATTAAAAAAACGAGAACTCCATCTGTGTTCTCTTTTCCCCCCATCGGCATGGAGACGTTCCATGGAACAGTTTACGAAACGCTCGTGGAAAATTAGGCGAGAGTGCTTTGAGCCTCGGTTCTCGCGTGAGAAAGAAAGAAAGAAAGAAAAGAAAAGAAGAAAAGGAGAAGAAAGAAAGAGGAACGAAAGACACCAGAGTTCGACTTTTCGCCCAGGTTCTTTTTGTTTTGGCCTGGCTTCTCTCTTTTTATAGCAATATCAGAATCCGCCCGCTGAAACGCGATATCGCGAATAATGCGGCTCGTTATGTGGGTTTGTCGATTGTTGACTCGCGTGTTGGTTTGCTTTGATGTTGCCAACAGACCTTTGCAGGCACATACACACGCGCAATAATTAAGAGCGCGCAGACTGCAGAGTGTAAATGTGATTTCTTTCAATTGCTCCGGTTCGCATCCACTGCGTAGTTAGTAGAACGTTGTTAATGACGTTGGCTGTTGCTCCATTGGCCGAGAGATTGTCGCTAGACACGACATTTCAATTAATTTTGACACGAATTTCGGAAATTCACGCGTTCGAAGCTTGAGAAATGTGAGAACGACTGTAACGAACAACTGATCTCAGGTTTTTCTCATTTTCCGTAATTATTTTGACCGTTTCAATGCTTACAAATGAAAATGGAATACTTTTCCAGCGGTAATTCCGAATGAAACTAATCAGATGGTGTCAGTATGAAATGTCGGACTTTTCTATGAAAAATCTTGGACAATTATTTTCATCCGCATCCGCGATGTTCTTCCAACGTGATTCTATTGACAAAATACTCTTTTCGAAGAAGTCTCGGTTAAAAGAACGATAAACTTTTCGAAGTTCCATCCCTGACGTAAGAACGATCCTGAACTTCTGAAAGAATTTGAAAATCCGTCCGGGGGGGAAAATGTCTGGGCGGTAGGGAGAGATTTGAACTTCGTTTTCAGAACGTCCGCAAACGTATTGAAGAAAATAAAATTCAAAGTTCGTTTAAGAAACATCTTTTTCGAATGCAGAATGTAGCAAGCTTCCCAAAGGTATCAAACAATTTCCAATCAAAAAGCAACGTTCAAATTTTACACGACGCGGCTGTGAATACTTTCAGAAAAATCCACGATGAAACGAGAATTCGTGTATCCACGTGTATCACTCGCGTGTGATTTTGTTAGCGTACGCTGGCGAAAAAGTTGGTACCGACTCGCGGAAAATCTCGAGACTGTCGTTGCCAACCGCTGGGAGAGCCTTGCAAATTCGCCAGATCTGCGTGACACGTCGTTTTCAAAAAAACACGGCATTAACATTTCCTCGTGTCGCGTAAAAACTTCGTATTCGTCTTACGAGCGTAGCTTCTTGGAAACTGCAGACGGAGAAGAAACGAAAAGAAAAAAAAAGAGGAAGAGGAGGAGGAAACAAAAAGTAAGAGCGAGAAAGAAATCTGCTACTGACGCCCGGTTCCGGCCGAAGGATTCCCCGATTATCCTCGACAAGCTACTTTCCCCACGTGTTCGTGAATTTCAAAAGATCATTCCAAGGATCTCAAAAAGCGCTCGAGCTTCTCTCGCGACGAAGATTTCCCGGCAATCTGTGGAAATGCTTCACCGTGCAATTCGGTCGCTTTCGAAACTCACGAATGAGAGACAGAGAGAGAGGAAGAAAAAGATCGGATTAATCATTCTTATCGTCGACGGTTTGAAGCGTTTGGACATCGTTCCGTAACCACCAACGAAGATAAAGCTTTCGCCTCGACTGTTCCTTTAAAACCCCCTTTAATTTCGAATGCGCGTACCCCGTACGTGCTCGTTGTTTAAGCTCAATTGCCCCGTTGGCAATCGTTTTGCTACAGCCCCCTCTTGTCAATGGGCCGAGGAAAATCACCGTGGAGTAGAGGGGAAAGGAAAAGGCGGCAAACCGGTTGATAGCTCTTCACCGTCGCATGGACAATTCTCCCCGTCTCGTTACCTTCGTGAAACAAACGGACGAGAGACTTTCCAAAGACTCCTCCTGGCTCTGCCCCCTCGCGTTTTCACGCGGCACGAGACAGAGAGAGAAAGAGAGAGAGAGAGAGATTCGTCTTCGACGAGACTTTGCACAGCGAGGGGGAGGTGGGTCAAAGATAAAATACTTACGAGCATCTCTCCACGCGGATTCTCGAAATCTCTGAATCTCCAAATTTCTCAGCTGTGAGCGTGAATTTTCGATTCTATGTGTCGCATCGTTGGAAATACGTGGGAAATTTGTCGATGTGCGAGGTATCTTGTAAATTACTGGAACTTCTGTTTGAGGATGACCTTTTCACGACCGGCTGTTTGGTATTTTCGCGAATTCTTATTTTAATCGATAAACGAATTTTAATCCGTTTAGCCGAGGAACGACGTGTATTGAAATCTGATCCGAGTTCGAAGGCAATTTTAGCGAGAACAAAAACGTTTCACGACACTGGAGTACGAAAATTTAATAATTACATAATAATAGTGATACAATATATCGAGTCGATATCGATACCGAGCGTAGAACACAATTCCCCGACTGCGATTCGCAACACTCTCGCGTTAATCGCGAGTGAAACAACTCGCAATCAGTCTCCAGGGAGACTCTTTGCCTCGTTGTATCTCAGGGTTGGAGAAATCCTTCCAAGCGAACACGCCGTTCCATTTCTCATCCACCCTAAGAGCCAACGTTCTCCACACGTGTCAGAAAAGCCGCGACACGTGAATTCGCCTCTCTCGACCAATTCATCCCGAGTAAAATCACAACCATCCGGAGAAATCTCCAACCTCCGTTCACGGCCACCACGGCAACCTACTGTAGCGGCCTATAGCGCCTCGAGTACGAGTCTCGAACACCGACTCGTACAAGCCGCAAGTGGCTGTGCGCCTAGCGTCGAAGTCTAGCGATAATCGACGTTAAGCAAGCAGAATGCGGAACACTGCTAGGATGGGTGACCGCCCAGCCTAGCGAGTAGTTATGAAAACAAGCGTCTGGGGTAAGGGGTCGCTGCCATCAGCCCCACTGATGAGTCTAGGCAGCGACTCTGAGACGAAACGTATTACCTTTCCTCACCTTACCCAAATCCTACATCCTTCCAGCATCATCAATCACATAAAACAAATGTAAATAAAAATGTAAATATAAATGTAAATAAATAAATAATAAGATAACACACTTCTTCCTGAAACCCTTCACTGCCATACTGCCTGTAAACAGTTGCGGCGTTATCGGCGCCGATTCCTTCGAACGCGAGTCGAATCCGGGATCCTTTGCAGCGAGGAAAACACGGCCGATCACCGGAGTTGCACACGCGGCGAACATTCTGCGTCAAGTCCGTTCGATCAATCCCGGGGAGGTGAAAGGCGGTTTCCCAAGCCGGCTACCATATCCTTTTACGTTGATTTCTGGCCGGCTTCTGGCGTACGCCACGATGGCCACCGCCTTCTAAAGGCCGAGAGCAGAAAACGCGGGCGCGATAGAGTGATAACGGGGCAACGGTGAAAGAAAGTGGCTGTTCCATTTCCACGCCGGATCCGACGTTATTGGAACCCGGGGCCTGTTAAAAAAGGTTGTTGAAGATGAGGAACGAGAGGGGGTGGGACGTGTTCCTCCCTTCCTCCCACTTTCGTCCAGGAGATTAATGGAGCCACGAATCGTTGCGCCGCGGCGGTATTGAACCGTTAATGAGAGGCTGGTTCTTCTTTGCTGCTCGGAATACGAGTTTATTAGCGAGTGACGGTGAATGTACAGGGTGTTTCGTAACTTGTGGCACCCACTTCGGCAGCTGATTGTACGACTAAAACTAATGAAAAAAAGTCACAAATATATATGTCCTATCTGTCTTCGTTTATGAGATACAATGAATTTTGCAAAAGATGTTGGAAATGACCACCTTGCATTTGAAGACAAGCCTGCACGCGTCTTGTCATTGATCTCGTTACTCTCTCTCTCTCTCTATCGTTCCTGGTGTTTCTCGAATTTGTCAGAAGCCTTGCTTCTATCTCGTAGTATTTCAGCATTTTCAATCGATGTTGCGTGTACGATAGATTTTAAATGTATCCCACAAACGAAAATCTAGTGGATAAAATTTATCAATTGTTCCTGCCCATACGTTTAAACTAAACTGTCTTGAATGTACAGTAACATGTGGATTTTCTTCATCCCAGTTATGATTATTATGAAAATTGAATATACCATCCCTGGTAAAATTAGCTTACTAGAGTTTGTTCTGTTTATAAAATTCGTTGTGTCATATATTTATATGACTTTTTTTTCATTATTTTTACGCGTACAATCAGCTGTCGAAGTGGGTGCCACAAGTTACGAAACACCCTGTATTGTGCAGGTATATCGATCCCACGTGCGTTTGAGGTTTGGATTAAAGGCCCATTTACACGGGGTATCGGCTCTCGAGCCAAGCAGAACGAGACACGGCGCACGTGTTGTCGATGGTGTTTTATTGTCGCTTTCGTTCGCTGGCACGTGTGCATCTTCGTCATAGCGAACATCGACAGTTACCACTCGAAAGAACGTTTATAATATATATATATATTTGTGATTTTCAATCGAAGATTTAGCTGCTGTTAGCCTCTAGTTGCAATTGTACAATTTGGGCCAATTCGTGAAATACAAGAACAAATTCCTTCTGTTTACCAATTACGACGACAAAGTTTTGTCGTTCGATTTTCACTTTTCACTGGACAGAGTGAAATTCTTTGAAATTCTTTGCCAATCGAATGACGGCAAACGCAGCCTCATTGGCCTCTGAGTGTGTCTGTTAACGTACAATTGAAAATAATGATGAAACATTATCGAGCCACGTGCGTTCGTTCGTTGCTGCTCGTCGACGGTATAAATGGATCTCAATTCGAAGTATTTTTATCATCACGGCTGAACGCTTCCACGTTTCGTGTCCTGGAAGTTTTCTAACATTCATGAATTTCTCAACAGGCTGACGTCAATAACAGGTTTACTTATTCAGATAGACAAGGAGGACACGGTCTCTCTAGGCTCTGCTTAAAATTACTTCGCTAATTATAAAAAGGAAAGAGGGAAGGTTACGTAGTAGACAGTGTAGATGGATGAGAATTTCTTTTTTCTTTTTTTTTTTTTTTTTTAATAAATATTTTAGCTCCTCGAACGGGATTATAATTGTACAATTACTCTTCTCCTATAACTCGAGCGGCGTTTGTTTATTTCTCAGAAATAAATAGTTCGAATTTCTCATAGAATTACTCTTCTCGTATTTCTCTTTCGCATAGAATTTTTCCGAGGTGTTCGTAATGTCGGTCGACGTTTCGAATCCACGTTGGAACGTACTCGAGTCCGTCATTAGCCGTGCCGATTGTCGAATAGCGTTTCAAAGGTGAGATCCTAGTTTGGAAACTAGGCAGGGACGATTTAGAGAGAAGAGGGGCTCGGCCATGAGATGCCCACGGGATTAAATAGCTAAGGGTGCCGCGCTCGATACTAACTGGTTACGTTTCAAAGTTGCTCTGGGATAGTATTGTGCTCTGGAAAGGGTTAATACGATCGTCCTTCGCAATTAGTGAAATTGCAGTGATTCGTAAAAGTATTTAAACACGCGGGAAATTTTTTCACGCTCTGTTGTTCGATATGTTGTTCTGCAGAAATTCGTGGATACATTGCGTCCACTGTCTGAATAATCATTGGCCTACGCTACTGCTCCGCTATTGATATTGAATTATCTTTTGATAATTTAATAAAAGATAACTTTTGAATTATTATATCTTTGATATAATTTGATATAAATTATATAATTACGTGCAATGAACTGTTTAAAATTTTTTTTATACCGTACATTTTTATACGCCGTACGTGATTCGAGGGTTATTGAACGTTTTGTACAGATACAAGAATATATAAAATATCGAGTCAATAAGCTCTATGCGTTCTCTCATGCGATTTACTCTCATATATATATACCGCTGATCAAAAGTTCAAGACCACCATATATCTTGAGAAGGGAATTTCCATTTTTTGAAAATCCCTATTCATTTGAGAGATTCAAAGTTCTAACGTTAGTGAAATATAAAAATTTAAAGAAACGGGGAGAACGCAACATTTGAAACGTGATTTTCACCCAATTTTTTTCCCTCTTCTAACAATTTACTATTTCGATTTATTTCAATTTTCAAATGACACGCTGTAAAATCTTTGTTAGATGTTTTTGCAAGATGATCAGGTGATTGAAGCGGCCAATTCACGTTTATCAAAATGTTCTCATCCTCCTTCTCTTTCAAATATCCATTCACCGAAAAAAAAAAAAAAAGACGGATCACCCGTGACAAATTCCAAAGTAAGAGCACCTGGCAAACATTCAGTTCGCGAAAATTCAACATTAACAACTCGAGCTTAAAGTCTGAAACTCTTGACCGACAGTGTGTGTGTGTGTGTGTATCGGTAAAAATTTGAGCGTGCGAGTTAAACGTGTACAGTTGCAACATTTATTAGAATATTTTATACACGACAAACAAGCTTTTTACGAAGCTCAGCTCGACTATCTATCGGCTTGAATACGAATCTCGATTTATAAGTACAGCCACACGTATCGTGCTTGATCCCATCACTGGTCGCTGGACTATCGGTTATTTGCGAGTGGCTCTTCTTCGAGCCGGGGCTCGAAGTAATATTTACGAGCGCGAGCACGCCCGATAACTGATACGAAGTTGCAGGTACGAATGATATTTCTTGCCCGGTGTCGGGCAGCCGTAATTGTTTGCCGGCCTGGCCGACGAATTATTGTACCCTCGCAGGCAAAAGGGAGCCGCTGGCTAGTGTTGCCAAACTGCAACACATTGATAGCGACGCGTAATCTGTTCCTGTTTACAGAAATTTATTGGCGCGAAATCCGGTGCCAACTATGCAGGCGACGCCTCGTTCCCTCGTCTATGGCCGAGTGGTGTTAATGTTCCCCAAAGTGGCACCACGCGCGCGCGGTTATTAAAATCGGCAGACCGGCCGGTTTTCGACCAACTGACACTACCGAAAACTGCTCGAAGGTTCGTTTGGAATCTTGTCAAAGTTGATCGAACATCTCGTGAAACGTTCGTCGTCGTTTCACGAGCATTCACGATTAATTTTTATACTGTTCTGTAGCTGAGATCGTCCCTCTTGTAGCGTAAATTTTATTTATTATTTTATTTATTAAATTACCACTTCACTTTCCGCGTAGATTTTAATTGAGAATTGTGAAAGAATCTGTTCAAATTGCACGCCTAGATCGAACTTGACTTTCGTTTCGAAGATACGGTAGCTCGCTGTACAAAGTTATTCTGCTGGAATATGTCGCGCGAGACATTTTGCAAATTTCATTAGCCTACCGTAACGCATCGCGAGACGTATCGGTGAAAATTTGAAATTAATTAATCCGGTGGAGAAGCAATTTAAATTTCGCACGATGCGTCTGAAGAGGTGCGTTTGCATCAAACGAACGAATCTGTGCTTGTGCGTTCTGTATTGATGTAATATTAACCTCTTTAGGGGCGAATTTTTAATTTCAGTGTTATAACAAAGAAATTTAATTTAATTTCATTTTATTCTTTACTTGCGTTCTGACAATTGGGATTTATTTTCTGGTTAGCAAATTTAGCAGAGATTGCACGTTTATTTTTCGCGAATGAAAGTAATTTTTTTATGCAACGTAAATTAAAATGTCCATCACACGATCAAGGGCGTGAAGAGGTTAACGTCAAAAAGTTTGCAATTTTTTGCAACTTTTTCAAATTTTTAAGCAAAGCACGCGCAGTGTTACACAGTAAAGTGGTCTGTATTCCATTCTCGCGAGTCAAAAATTTCGGAGCAGTTATTCGGACTTTTTTCTCTCCAATTTGGAGTAGAACAGAGACAGTATGTACGTACAATGCCGGTTGCTTAATCTCGCGCGTAATTCTACGCCAAGCCTGCCACAAAAGACACACGCGAGCATGTGTGCAACTAAGGGGGCGTTGCCCTTAATTTGGGAAGACGAATCCTACATCCTCAACTTACAGGTATTCCTCGCGGGCTCGCGGATAGCAATCGAGTTATCGAGAAGCAAGAAACAACCGCGCGTCTTCAAACTTGCTAATTAAAACCCACCGAATCCTGGCGCGTTCGATGCGCCGTGTACTCGCGGCAGAAATCTCGCAAATATCCGAATATCATAAACAGGATTGTGAACCGACGCAGGCGGAACATACACGAGACACATACACGTACGACGAGCGTGAAAAAGGTAAATTTCAGAAGGAGCGGAGAGCAGCAACAAAGCGAGAAACAAACGACCGAAATTGATATTTTATCGGCGGGGAGGAATTCCCCTCCCCCCCACCCCTCGACGGGATTCGAATCGTTTCGAACGATAAAAAGCGCGGAGGATTTCGCGAAACCGAGCGAAATAATAATGCAGGAGGAAACGTGCAGCCAAAATTTGTTACTTTATTGGGGGAAATTGGGGAGGGAAAATTTCCTCCACCGAGCCGAAAATATCTCAGCGTGATACAGAAGCGGACGGAGGATTTTCTCTCCGAGGGCGGTCTTTTAGAAAGAAAAAAGACTCTCGTCGTAAGTCAAGGGGAGAAGAAGCTGGCCCCTTGCATACTGGACGATAATGCGCGGGGTAGTTTCTTTCCGCGAAATCCCCCGCGCTCGAAGATGGGAGAGAAGGTGAAGATTAGTGCGCGTCTCGTGCCGTTCTTAAATGCGACGTGCCGCGGGTAGCCGGCGGGATTCAACGATAACGAAACCCTCGCGCAGTCGGCGAGGTTGTTCGCGTCTGGATGTTGAGAATGTAATTTATGTTGCGTTCGTGTAGAATGTTTGCCGGTCGCGTAACTTCTTCTTCACATCTTCGGACGCGTTTAAGTGTCCGCGGCCAGCCAGTAAATTCCTGACTCGCCACTCCGGCTAATTGCAGTTAATGCTATAATTTAAACAACAGTTGCCAAAGGATTTTTCATCGCTCACTTTATTACACGGACACTTTGAGCCATTTCTGACGGTGACGAATGATGGTGAGGTATACGAATCAATGGTAAAAATAATACTCGTTATTTTCTTGTGGGACTGATGGACGTGTGTCGCCGTTCGTAAAAAAATTATATAAACAGTGATTTATGTTTATATTTTAAATATAAATATAAACGTGTATATATATATATATATAATATATATTTATATTTATGTAAAATGTAATTTATATGAAATGTACTTTGAACGATGCCATTTCTGGAACAGAAAATTCTTTGACAATTTAAATCAATTATAATATTTTAGTAGGTTTAGATTAGGTTCGAACGTATTATCCGATGATAACGTAGTCAAATGATTTAATTTCTAATTGATTATCAAACGCTATCAGAGATTTTCTCGTCAGAGAAAAATTTAGTCTTTAGATCACTGCAATAAATGCCATTCCGAGAATGGGATAAGATACACACTTAGTTCTCAAACGAAATGAAAAGACACACAGTTTTAAATACAGATATAAATATACATGTACATTTATATTTAAAATACAAACATAATCTGTAGGAAATCGTGCCTCAAACGCGACATAAACGATCTTACGTGAGAAAATAATAAAAATCCACTGTATTTAGAACATGTGCGTGTACTTTGAAAAATCGTAGCACCTCCTTCCATGATTTCAAGCCACGACGAGCCACCACCGCGTGTCCTTTTCCAAATTTTCACCGCGAATGCACGAAAAATCGAAATCGTAGTATCTCTCTCTCTCTCTCTCAAGTTGCTACCTCGAGAATCGCCGAGTTTCTCGCGATTACGAATCGAGGGGAACCGAATTGTCGCGAAGCAGCAGCCGGCGTTCGACCAGCCGGTGGCGTTGGCTTGTTTCAGCTTTGGGGAGGAGGGGGTGGGAGAGAGAATTCCTCGGATTCTCCTGCTGGCGAACGGCGGGATCCCCTGTCACGACGCCCTCAAAGATCGTATCGCCGTGTGGGCGAGGGCTGCGTGGCAGCTGACCCGACGACAACGAGAGCATTCCTGCACCGTTGCACCGGCGGGAGCCAGTCGGTGCTCGAGCGCGTCAAGTAGAAGCGGTCTGCGCGTAACCCGTCCGCGCCTCGGCTCGCAGTGAAAGCGGGGCGCATGCGTCGGTCGGCGACGCCAGCTCGCAGATTCATTTCGCGCCGCGACGCCAAGCGGCACCGCATCCGTGTGAACGCGGTTTGGTCCATGTGCGTTCGTCCGTCGTCGTGGTCGTCGTGGTCGTCGTCGTCGCGTGCACGCTCGCGTCGACCCCGGAGGATACGAGACAACGGGTCCAAGAAAAAGAGAATTATCGCGTGTTGTTGGAAATTTCGCGAGTTGATCCACGGTTAACGGCCGAGTGATCGTCATCGAGTGAATGATTCCAGCCGAGCGAAACCGCGTCTCATCCGATCGCGGACGAGTGAAAGGGGAAACGGGAAACGAATGACGCTGGAGACGAGCGACGATCGCGTCTCGTGGTCGCCGCGATGATCGCCAGTAGCAAGGATCCACGTGTGATGAAGCGTGGCTTTCAACGCGGTTGCATCGGCCGAGCATTCGACGCGACGCTGGCCGAGCCTCGTCTCTTCTGAGGAGGAGCTTGGAGGTTCTCCACAGGATTGACGGACAGCCCTCCGCACGATTCCTCGGGATCGACGCATCACCAAACGCCGGTGGTGGATCGTGCTGTTGTTACGTGACCCGTGGTTAACACACGGTTTATATCGATCGATCTGTCCGCGAGATTTCACGCGTGATTTATCGTCGGTCGTTGCGGTCGTTTCTCGCGAACGCTTCGAGATTTCATGGCCCGTGGCTGACTCCCAGGTGTGACTCCCATCGGATCCAGGAAGACGCATCCGGCACGCAGTGCGTTATCTCCGTGCCAGCGGAGAATTTATCGGTGCCACGGACGATTAAGTCGAGGTGAGCGAGGGTAGCGTAGCGAATGTCGCGAGTGGATGCCTCTCGTTGAACGAAACTTAGCACTCGCGGTCCTCGCGCGTGAATCTCTGCGCTGATCTCCTCCTTGCTACGAGAACTCTCGGTTCTATACACGCCTGGTCCTTTATAGTGACGGCGGATGGTACAGTGAAGTTTCGAATCGCGTGCCCCGGAGATTCGTACGAACGAGTTGCATAACAGAGAGTCTTTGACAAGGGAGTGTGTGTGTACGTAGAAGAAGAAGAAGAAGAAGAAGAAGAAGAAGAAGAAGGATACCGTGCGAGGAGAAGGTGAAGGAACGAGAAAGAAAGGAAGGAAGGGGGTGGAGGGAAGTTTAGAGCCGATTTAACCTGATCGGCCATCGGCTATCTCTCGACTATTCTCGTGCGGTGTGCGCACCGGGGGAACGGTTCTCTCTCACGGAGAAAACGATCGACGGGTTGGAAACGAGTGGTGAACGAGGTGTTAAAAATGCTGTGTCGTTGGCTCGCCGTCCTGATACTCGCTGCTTTTCTCCTGGTTATCGAAGGGATCGCGGTCACTCAAGGTACGTGCAACAGAGTCGCCTGAAAAATTCGCGGAACGTGCACCCGGCTCGGATCTGTCTAACGTCGTTGAGTTCCTCCGGGATGCATTCTCATGCACGAGGCTTTCCAACGTTCGATGACCAGCGTCGAAAAATTTTAGTGGAACGCCGAGTCGCTGACTCTCGGTATTCGCGTCGTTCGAGAACGTTTCGATCTTGGTATTGGAAGAATAGGGTTTCGTGACAAAATGCAACGCGTCAGTTGGTCGACGAGCAGTTTCGATTGATTTCAACTGCTTGGTTTTTAACACCAGAACCATCGAAACGACCAATTTATGATTTTTGGTAGACACGAAACATTCCGTTTAGATCGGAGATTCAAATGATGTTTCGCGAAACATCACTTTGCGCAAGTTATTGTCTCCACTCTTTCACTTGGATGCCTCTGATGGAAATTTTATGTCGTCGGTTCAGTTCTGGTGTGTTCAGGTCTCTCCGGGAAAGTCGCGAGAGGATTTAATTTTTGATAGGTTCGCTTGTCAATTGACAGAAACCGCTGGTTTCGTGATCCGCTGGGGTTGGACTGTTTGAAAAATTTTACCAAGTAGAAAGTAGTTCTCCCGACAGAGTGCACGATTTTATACGCTGCCGGTACATGAAAATCGAATTAACGAAAAAATGTCGAACAGAGTCGTCGGCGTCGCGTTAATTCCCCGGTTATTTCCATCGAACTGTCACGTATTCGCTAACGATCGCGCAACCTTCGTCCTCCGAGCCGTAAAAGAGGGTACAATTAATTTCGACGCCTTAACAACTCGCCGCATTAAGACGCATCTTTCTCCCTCCCTATCTTTGCGTCGCGTAATGCGGCTGTTGGCGGATCGCAAGTGTCTCAGTCTGCCCTCGAAGACAGACGTGCCGAGTTCAAGCTCCAAAAGTCGGAAATTTCGACTCGACAACTGGGTGGTTCGGTTGCATCGTTGGTTGTGGAAACGGGCAGCGAACGCAGAGGAACCGCGGACGCGTTTGCAAATTAAGCAAGACGTCAGCGAAACGTAGGAAGGTCGGCGCGGTGCGACAGTGCTAATTGAATAATTAAAAGTGAGCGCCGCGTCCGCTGTCCGCGTCCGTTCGCGCGTTTTCCAACGCGCCGATGTCCGTGGCAGGCGGTGACACGCTGCGGCAAAGCAAATAATCAGCGGCCGTAATTGCGCAATCAGAGGAACACGGCTGCTTCAAGTGGCCACAGCGATAGCCGTCACACGCGGGCGAACTGACTGGCACGCGACCGGAATAACGCTTCGCCCGTTCACTCTCTCCGACGAGTATATACGTATCGTAGGAGACGTGTCGTCGATCGACGATGGTGTCACGTTGGCTGGCGTTGAATTCGAGATTTTTTTTTTGAAAAATAAATACGCGAAAATGTCGACGTACTTCGGGATCTAACTATCTCCCCTTAAGCTGTCCACTGCTGGACTGCGAATCTTGTGCGAAAATTGGAAGAACGTTAAGTTTCAAGTAAAAAGCACGTGTCAAAGTACCATTGGTACTAAACCTGATGATCAGGAAGATGTTTTACGATAATTTGTCTGGAGTAAATGTTAATAAATTTTCTTGAATGTTTGTCTACGAAAAGTACATATTCAAACACAAATTACGGATAAAATGGAATCTCGGTGTTTGCGTTATAAAAAAATGCATTATTTCGGTATGTTTCCTCGTAAGATTTTACGCGTATAAAGTGTACACGTTTCGTGTGAAATACACACGGGTGTTCTGAAATAGGTAGTACAGCCGAGTATAGGTGATTCCACGCGAAAAGGAAGAATAAAAATTTGTTCGCCTTCGTTTTTTTGAGAAAATCGACTTTGAAAATTAATATCTGTTTCAAGTGTACTTGAATGTCTTACATTTCGTAAACTATACAGATTCTTTAAATACAGCCGTAAGTAATAGTGGAGAGGATTCATCAAATCTTGCTTCGCATACTAATCGCTTCGTTCGTAAACGATACTTTTACGTGATGTTAAAATCACGCTGGAAAACCGTAAATCAATTCATTCAATTTCAAGAGATGCTAATTACGTCACTAAGCTATAACTCTCGTCATTAAGCTGTTTTTTTATTTTACGTGTGCGTCGTACGTGGTAAAATTTGAAATTAATTTTCAGACGTACACATATAGATGTTACAATTTATTTATCGTAGATTGCGGTAGAAAGGTAATATATATATATATATAACGTGAATACGTAATGAAATTAACGTAAAACAATCGCGCTGAATATTGATGCTCGATGAATATTGTTTGACGACGAAATGTCTTGTAACTCGCACTTGTAAGCTTTCAGATTGGTTTCAAACTTTACCAATATAATCGTGATAGCCAAGTCTCATAACATTGCTAATGAAATTTCAAAATGTTTCGTGTAACACGCATAATGTATTCATGAAAGGTGTCTGCGAGTACATGTGAAACAGCTTCGCGAGAACTGTGCGTGTAAGCTGCGCCGCCGCGCGAAATTATCCGGACAAGGTGTGTCTCGTCTATGAAATTTCGTGCAAGTTAATCTGTCGAGAGAAAGAGAGAAAGAGAGAGACACAGAAAGAGAGAGAAAAAAGAATAAAAACGAAAAAAGAAAGAAAAGTATGGAAATATTTGTAGACGACATTTCTCCGAGTTTAGCTCGGCACTGCGATTCGCAAGGACGTGTACTTTCGCACCTAATCTGAAATTCCGATGATGGACACATTATGCATCGTCCTCTCAGACGCGAAATTATTTATGAATTATTGAACGTGTTATGTTATTTGTCGAGGAATTTGCGAGAATCTAGTTGTCGCCTTCTGACAGACTAATTTCCATAATTGTACACGTTTTTGACTTCGATCGTAACCAATCGTTTCGCGTATATTCGGTGGTGGAAGTTGTCATTTTGAGGTTTCAAATTTTAGGAAAGTATAGATGTACGAACGTTCTTTTTTTTTTCTTTTTTATAACGAGCCATTGTACACGCACGAGCATGCCGAAGAGCGTAATTGTACCAACGACAATGAAAGATCGTCGATAATTTCAACTGATATACGACTTCGTGAAAAGAGATCGTGCAATGATCCATTTGGTCTCGTTTCAAAGATGCCTCCGCTTTGACAGCCGTGAGTTTCGCTCTTTTCGAGCATCGTTTTAAAGATTTCTTCTTAGAAATGAAAATTGTGAAGATTCTCAAACGCGTGTAAAGACGTTGGAAAGAAATTCTCTTCGCGACTAAATTCACCGCGGTCTTGGAGATTGAATTTTTCTCTTAAAATTTTCACTGTTTTATTGAACGTTGCAACATTGGAGTTCCACAATGAAATATTAGAATTTCTTGAATCTTTGTCCGACATTCAACGTACAATAAAATGGTGAAAACAAAATCGTAAACAACAAGTCTTAAGGGGAGACTTTGGTCTTCAAAACGACGGTGAATCTGGTTACGAAAAGAAATGTTTCGACACTTTTGCACTCGATTTTGAATTTTTACAATTTTCGAAGAGAAAAACGTTTCCATTCGCTACATGATGTAAAATAAAAAAAAAAAAAAAACGTAGATGCTTCACTCTTTAAAAGCAAACGAATCTCTTTTCACAAAGTTAATCAGTTCGAATCATCGACGATTATCCATTTATGCTGTACAATTCTGCGCGACCGTGTTTTAATTCACCAACGAATAAGAAAAGAATAAAAGAAAAAAAGAAACACGAAGACCGAAAGGTGTTGAAGCTGGCGGAAGATCGTGCCATTCAATTCCCAAAGCGTTTGACAAAGTCAGCGTGCATTAAAATGCAAGTTTCAGCCAAGGAGGCGGGGGAGGAGGAGGAGGAGAAACGTAAAAATCGATGAACGTGCTACGAGCGTACAAATGGTCGTATCTTTAGACGATAACCAACTTTCAGCGCGGCACCACCGGGGTAAAGCTCATTCATCATCGTGTACCTCGGCGCGGCGCATTGTCCGCATCATGTGCACGCGCCCCGGGAACATTAAATCGATTCTCGTTCACGCGTGATTTACCGCGGCGAATTGAATCGTAAAGAGGCTCGCGTGCTTACGATTCTTCCCTCCCGTAATTGCACGCACAGGGAAACGAAAAATTCCCGGGTGAAACTCGCGCGCTGTCGCCACTGCGGAACACACTATAATCAGAGAAATCGCAATTTTGGCTTCTGTTTTCGAACGAGATGAAACGTTTCTTTTATGAATTATTCTCGAGATCATCCTCCCCTTCCTTAATATCAAATTAATTATCAAAAAAGAAAAAGAACATGGTAAATTTTGTTCATGTATGTATTGTACGTAACGAATCAATTTATTAATTATTCGTACTAAACTTACTACTTATTTGTAACAAACTAGTGTTAGTAAAGTAGTATTTTTAATTTTTATTATATTGAAAATTATTAAATTAGTAATTTAAATTGAACGTTTATATATTACACGTAATGAATCAATTCAATAAAGTAGTGTTTTCATTTTTAATTTTATTATATTAGAAAAATTAAATTAGTAATTTAAATTAAACGTTTATATATTACGCGTGATGAAACAATTTATTGATTATTCGTACTAAACTTACTACTTATTTCTAATAAAGTAGTGTTTTCATTTTTAATTTCTATTATATTAAAAATTATTAAATTAGTAATTTAAATTGAACGTTTATATATTACACGCGATGAAACAATTTATTGATTATTCGTACTAAACTCACTACTTATTTCCAACAAAGTACTGTTTTCGCTTTTAATTTTTATTACGTTATAAAATTATCAAATTAATAATTTAAATTAGCTCGAAGTCGCGTCGTCGTTTTCTCCCCCGTGGCACGGATTTTAATTATTCCGTGTCGCATTTATCTCGGACGCGGACTGGCAAGCGGCGAGAGGAACGTTTTTCCGCGCGAAATACGAAACGCGCGAGGATCGCGACGAGAAAGGTAAAAGCGCAGGAAACGCGTCCCCCCCCCACCCGCTTTACGTCTTTTTTCCTTTTTTTTTTTCCGAAACGCGAGTAGAAAGGGGAGATTGAAGCTTCATCATCCTCGGCCTGCAAAGAGGACGCACAATCGCCTTATTTATTTCCGTTTTGCCCGGGGATCTGATTCTGTCTCGTCGGGTTGAGTCACGTGCCAGAAGTCGTTTAGCGGTTGCTTTTTCTTCCGAGAATCGAGGAAAGAGAATTTTTGGAGCAAGCATCGCCCCCCCCCCCCAACGATACGCCCGTCGCGCTGCTCCGCTCCGTCGAACAGGATTACTTCCTTCCATGTATTTTCGGCCAGTGGCAATCGAGGAAAACTTGTTAAATCTCGGTGCCGGCGAGCTATCGGTTCGGGACCTGTTCCTTGGCACTGGTAACAGTTCGATGGAAACGAATGTACGCCGCCCGTTCGTAAATATCCGGACACTTTGGTCAATACATATTGGGCAACAATATTCGAATTTCTACGGAGAAAGGATTCTTCGGGGGGCAAGGATGATACCTTGAAATTCAGCGATACTTTGACGGACCGTAAAGATCTTCTACGACGAATGACTTACGACGGTTCGACTTTTTAAAATCTGACGTCCTCAGATCGAGAAACGGGGTGTTTTCCGGTGGTAGCACAGTAATTGCAATTTATAATTAATTGACGTTTATATTTTACTACAATATTTTATATTTTATAATAATATCTTATTTCCGATTAATTGTTTTCTTGGTGTAATTGTAATTATATAGAATTATATAGAAAGTGGATGAATCTGCGGATCTGCATAAAGAAATAAGCCTGAAAGAAGGAAAACAAGTCGAAAACAAGTGGAATAAAATTTTTTCGTTCCACGACGCTTGGTTTTCGTGGAAATCGAGTGTAAAAAGTTATCAACAAGGCATATTATTTTTTATCGAAAAGATATCGAAACTTATCTTCTTAAAAATGACGATTTCACGTGAAAAAACGTGTTTTATTTGCTTTCCCAAGCAAACGGAACAACTTCTTGTTAAATATTCTTTCCTTTCAAATTCTAGAATTATCTAATTGTAAATTCAAATACTCGATAGATTTCCAAATTCCATTTTCTTTTCTCGAAAACAAAATCTCGAATGAAAAAAAATGTTGCTCTTTCTCTTCGACTTATCTTTTTTCTTTTTTTTTTTTTTTTTAACGCAATATCATCCACTTTTCGATTATAATACCGTTTTACGTTGGAATTTAAATATTAAATATTAAATTATTCTAAATTATAATTACTGTACTATTGATACTAAACTACGGATTTGTATGTATCTGTAGGAAATTTAAAGATGCAGAATTGCACACAACTCGTGTTAACGTTCAACATGTGAAACAATTTTCCATCCAAGTTCCATCTTTTAAATTATATTCACAGAAATATGATTTTGCATAAAAATCCCTAGTCTAATGTATAATTTACAACGACGCGATACGTTGTACGATAATTGAAAGATATCTTGCCCCGATTTAAACAAAGCCTCGATCTAAAGGCGAGCAAATGAAAAGAAACTCGACGTGAAAAAATCATTTCCAAATCCAATCCAGTCCACGCGAACGCGCTCATTTGTAACTTTCGCCTGGACTTTCAATTCGCGGCGCATTATGTAAATAGAAATAGGCCCAGTTTATTACCACGCGGACTCTCTATTCACGCTGGTGGGATCGAATTAATTTGAAATTGCTCGAGCTTAAATCCAGCCGTTGGCATTATGGTTGCAAGGGAACAGATGTAGAAGAACGGAAGAAAAAGCCTCTATGAAAGCGTTACCGAGCTCCTTATTATTATTATCAGACGATAAATAACTTTGGAGGGAAACTTCGCCCTCGCGTTCGCCCGGTAAGAAAATTGCAAAAGAAACGTTTAACTATCATTAAACAGCAATTCCGGGAAACTTATTGTTTGGTTCTTAAGCGTAGCGAAAGAAACGACCGGGTAACACACGGGTCTCCGTTCGTTTTAATATCCATTTTAAACATGCACGGACGAACGAAAGTATTCGCACACTCGATGAAAAATTATCTACAGATACCAAAGTGTCGTAACTTTGCACGACCAATTCAGTTGTCCCTTGTTCTTTTAAGCACCGAGTCTCCATTTTGACAATCAGTCAGTTTTTCAACTCTGGTTAGTTTTTCTCGACGATTCAAGTTCAGATGTTTGTAAAATCTAGGAGAAATTCTTTCGATAATTAAATTTACCGCCGTTTTGAAGATCGAAGTCTCCTCTTTACAACGATCCGTTAAAGCTGGTTGTACGATTTTTTCCCGCCGTGTTATCGAGCTTTGAACATTAGTCTGAATTTCTTGAATTTTTCTCGTTCGAGGTTCGATAAATAAAATCATATAGCAAGTTTTAGGGAGTTCGTTGGCAAGAGGAGACTTCAACCTTCGAGATTATGATGAAAGAAGATAGTTTCCTTGCCTTTCCATCTTTTGCACAGTAAAACCATCTTTGAAGAAAAAATGTCACTGCACGAGTTTGTTCTACGAACGTTGAACTTTGTTTAAACGTGAAATTTTCTCAATTATCCGTCCTGATAATTATATTAGTGACCCAAAGTTATCTTTGGTACAAAGATGATTTGAACACTGCTCGGCACAAACAATCGCCAGAAACTTCTCGAACTTATTTTCCATTTCACGACCGAGTGCCTGACGTTTAAGTCGCGTCGGAGGGGGGGGGGCGTGAATTTTTAAAATGTTAATCATCGGTATGAAAGTGGTGGGAAGTTTATACGTCACTGTCAAAAACTTGGGCGAAAGCTGGAATACGCGGTGGGGAAGGGGTGGGCGAATTCCCTCTGTCCGATATTAATTTTATATTTGCCGCGATGACGAATCGAACAACTTGGGATCGCGCAAGTTCTCTCATCCCCGTTCCCCCCGCTTCAGATTAAAACGACGAACGAGAATGTCCGAGTGCGTAATTGCTCGAAGGCTAATGAAAATTCGCCTCTTCGGGACGAGTCGAAAATTTCGGACGGATCCGGACGGAGACGTAACTTTTCCCAGTTCGTGATCGATGGTTCGCGAACTGAGAAGAACGCGAAGAGGTGTAACGCGATTCAACGGAGCGTGGAGGGTTTTCACTCCGTTCGGCCAGAACCGAAGCGAAACAGATTCGACGCGTAATCACGCGTGCATCGAGAAGAGAATCCATCGTTGCACCGATCGCGAGTGAGTGCCGAGCTCGACTTATGTAATACATAAAACAGAGAGGCACGGTCTCGCGATATACAGGGGCTGCAGAAAGTCTCTCGCGACAGGGTACCTTGGTGGAGAGAGAGAGAGAGAGAGAGAGAGAGAGAAAGAGAGAGGGACGATGATTTATGATCCAGACCTACGCGAAAGGTTATGGAGATTTTTGTGTGTGCAACGTTGCGGCGTCTCGAGAAAGTCATCCAGGAGCAACATGCTACACACTGTACTATACAGGGCGTCCAAAAAGGTTGGGACCAAACTTAGGTCAAATCGATGAAAAATTCTGTCCGAACACGCTTTATCGGAAAGATACGAGCGTTCAAAGATAATAGGGACGAAATTTGTCTTTTAATTCGTTGTGAAGAAATCGTATACGTATTACAAATTATTATTATTACAATTATTATTATTACATCCTAGGTCACCTCTCGACTTCTGTTTATAGGGTCATGCAAAAGAGTTGGTTTATAAAAATACGAACTCTGGGAATGTATTTAAAACGCATTTACCATTATTTCCAATGCAAATGAAATTTACTATTATTTCCAATGCAGTATATTCGATAAGAGTTTTGCAGTCACTAATTCGACGAATGGAAGCCTGCCATTCTTGCAGAAGGAGGAATTTTCGAACATTTCTTATCACTGTCGCAATAAATCATAAATATCTTTAAATATCTTTAGCTTAGATCTTTTCAACGTAAGCATTTTCGAGCGTAAGTTTATCTGTACTTTTTTCATCACGTATCTGACCTCAGTAACATGTAGTCCAAGTTTGGTCCCAACCTTTTTCAGACACTCTGTATATAACACTGATTACAATCGAAATTTCCCCGACGAATTTTCACCTCCGGATAATATTTTCCACGGCAGGGAGGAGGAGCTCGCGTTACGTTCGAGCCCGGCGGATAATTATTGTACTGCATTATTCATTGTTATTATCTTATCGATTTAACGGGTCGCGTTAAACAATTCTATTATTACACCAGTACGCATCAGGCGAACGTGGAGGCGTTGCAAATTGTAATGGTGGGGGCTTTAATTACTATCAAATATTGCTCATAGGTATACAACGTAGGTAATGGCGAAGCGGTTGGATGTTGGAACGCGTAATTTAGAGATAAATAAAGCGCATAATTCGAGCCACAGTGACGCAGATTTTGGGAACGATTGGGTTTCACTCGTTGAATCTCGTCGCTGTTTCGCGAATTCTCGACAGGCACGGAAATCGAAAGGCGGAGGCGTACTTTCGTAGAACGTTGCACGCTGGATCGATTTCATTTGCTCGTACGTTTTTGTCGATCTGTATCTTTCCGGAGAAAATTCTCACAGTCGAGTATACTGAAGAATTATTATAAACAAAATGGAAAAAAGAAATGACACGAATGGCAAAATAAGAAAAGAAATACTACTTTTAGAAGATTGCCGAACCGTTCAGGTTGGTACTGAGGATTAAATCGCGTAGGGCAAAATTCCGGCCATATTTCAAAAAAGCCCAAAGATAATACGTTCTGATAGAGTAGTGTCTTATTAAGACTAGGATCATCAGAATGGTCAAAATGACTAATCTATAACTTTTGTTATGGATATTTCGTGGATGTATATTTTTTGGCGATTTAAATGATTTTTCGTAAACCATATGAAGAATAGCTTGCGTGCTCCGTTTTATCACAAACTTACTTGTATTACTTTTCCATCATTTTTATTTTTGACAGGGATATATTTTGATTTCTTTCCGATAGAAATTTTCGTACCTTGTCAAATAACGCAGGTCGAAGTTTGTGAAATTTTTAAGAAATCCAAGAATAACAGATGGATAGATTTAATAATAGACAGAACAGATATTCTAATAGAACGATGTTTTATTAACGCTGGAATGGTCGAAATGATCAATCTTGTTGGATATTTCGTAGATGCAAAACGCTGTATTTTTAAAGATTTCAATGATTCTTTGTGAACTGTTAACTAAAGGTTCGCGTGCCTCGCTGCATTATAACATTTTTTCAGTGGAGACTTTATGGTTTAATCGTCCGCGATTCTGTCGTTAAATAACACACACGGTGAAATTCCGTTGGCGGAAATTTATTTCGGCGGAATAATGCTTTATTAAATAACACCGAAGCTCGGAGTTCGTGGTGAAATTTTGAAAAAGTCCAAAGGTAACGCGTTCCGACAGAGTACAGCCTTTTATCGAACGACCGAATTTCCCAGTGAAATTTATTTCGGTAGAATGATGCTTTATTAAATAACACGGGATCGAGCCTGCCACTCGTAATGTACGAAAGACCTGTGGGCTATCCATTTCGGTAGAATAATACTTTATTAAACGACGAGTTCCGCGGCTCCGAAAGTTTCGAAAAATTCCACGGGGGAAAATATAGTTTAGTGGAATAATATTTGATTAAATAATACGAGGTTCGTAGAGATCTGTAGAGAGAGAAGACGGCGTAACATAATAGTCGAAATTTGAAAAAGATTGACGCAGCTTGAACGCAGCGAGACGCAGTGAAATTCTCGAAAACCCGAGGCCTGAAGAAAAAAAAAAAAGAATTACTTCTGCAAAATACTAGCACTCTGTGTAAGAATAACGTGTAATAAATCATTTTACACGATTCAATCCCACCGTAACTTATTCACGTGCGATGTAAAATCCAAAAGAAAAAAAAGAGAGAAACCGGTCCAGTTTCGAGGATCGAAACTTTCCGCGCTTAGTTTTCACAGGCTTAAAAATAGACTTTCGCGCATAAATTTCGCGAGGTCCCGCGGCCACGTTTCTGGGCAGAGTCATAAATGAAAACGTATTAGGCAAACCGAATGGCGGCTGCGAGCACGACGTCCCGGGACGGTATTAGAAAATATTTCGACAATGGACACACCGTGTTTATTGACATTGGAAAATGTATCACATACAGTGGGGGAGGGTGGTGGGGAGGATATGGGGTATTTATCGATTTAACAGGGGATATGCACGATATCGACGCAGTGTAACGCAGTCGTCGTTAAGTAAACTGCAATATTGGCGTAGGGATTGTTCGAATTGGTAATAGTTTAATAGACGACAATTCTCTCTGATAATGCCAGCGGTATTAGCGTTGCCTCTGCCTACAGATTGTAGCATATTAGATGAAGATTTAGATGTGCCCAAGGCATTGCCAACTTCGGAACAGTTGGCGCTTGTATAGAGAGGGTTGGCCCCCCCCCCTCCCGATGCATAGAGGGTGCAAACGGCGAGGGAACCTGTTTATACACAGTCAAAATGTTGTCTCAAGTTCAAGAACGTAAGCTTACGGGATATACGGACTTAACATGATTAAGGTTATCGTACGGTGTTATCGTGCTGTAACTCTTCGACGATGTACCGTGCCACATCCATGTTGGAAAAGCTTTCACAGGTATTATCGCGGAATTAGATCGCGGCAGGGTCGCGAACGAGAGATCCTTTGATCATTTTCGAATACAAACATTTCGCGCGATTTTATTCGAGATAATTTGGAAATTATTGGCCAGATGGAGCGAAGTTTGGATTGAAATATTCGTCGTTTGCCCTGGGAATTGGCTTTTCCTAGTTCGTTCTCTTCAGATCAACTCTAATTTGTTCCACCGAAGCGTCACGTTAGAAGTGACTTTAGTGTTCAATAGTTTTGGTCGCGTCAGACGTAACCTCGTGGTGCAAAATAAATCACGATAAATTCCTTGGGAGTTGCATCAGAGAAGATGCCACTGTTGTTAATAATTCCTTTCCGACCAGATTGAATTGAAATTTTGATGGATCAGGCAATCCATCTCAGGGCAAGAATAATAATTACAGTAAAAACAGTACAATAAATATAAATTACAAATTATTTACGATGCAGCTTGCACGATGCAAAAGTACAAATTATACAACACGATGTAATTAAATATAACAAATATAAAACAAAGTATGTCTGTTATACTGATATTAACCTTAATAATCAATTACAGTATTCAGTAATAATATTGACATTACATATATATATATATATATTTTTTTTTTTTTACATTGTATATACATTGTGTGTCATGGAAACGTGTGCACGACAGGCACTGAATAAAATAAAAGTATCTTGAGACTTTCGAGCGGGGGAGTGTATGTAGGATGTAGCTGTTAGCCCGATAATCATGGCATGGTCAACGAGGGTGAGTTTAAATCAAAAGGGTTGTAAAATATAAAAGGAATAAAGAGGTTAAACCGTGAAAACGATAATGGAGATTGAAATATAAAAATGAGCGATTTTGAGCTAAGAGGGTTGTAAAACGTAAAGAGGATAGAACGTAAAAAAAAAAAAAAAAAAAAGAAAAAAACAACGAAACAAAATGTAACAAGTGAAGGAACGCAAAGCAAACGAGGATACTGTGGACACATATATAAACAACGTACACGTAAAACACCACCGATATCTCGCGATGCAGCAGACCAAAGTTCAAGAACGTATTACCGTCGTTATGGCGGAAAATCCTTGATCAATGGGCAAGCACCACCGAAACGAAATTTCTGCTCTAACAAAGCGAACGATCAGCTGTTAAATTCCGCATTCCGCGTCCGCGCAGGCCCGCGATCGGCGAAATGAAGTTACATTGGGAATACCAACGGTAAATTTATTCTCATTACCGGACTATAAAAGCGTCCATTAAGCGCGCGCACTTTGGCGCGCATTCCATCGTCTCTCTCGCGCACGTTATCTCGCGAAACTGGAAAATGCACTGGTGGTTTAGTTACGAGCGTCTTGCTGTATCGATTTCGGGGGATGGAGCGGCGATTTTTATCGAAAGCGGAGCGCGCTGTAATACCGGCGGTATCGGGGGCCGGCTGTTCATCAATGAGAGACGCGAGAATCGTCTTGCAATGGAGGCCCTCCGCGCGTTTACGATGCCCCGCGTCGATCATAAATTACCCCTTTATAACGCCATTCCGGCGGTTCCTTCTCTTTCTGGGGTAGCGAGCCTCGCCAGATATCACTTCGCTGATTTAAAAGGCTCGTTCATTTCAAAAATCGTCCCGCAAGAGGAGAGACGTCGCTTTTCTCCTTCGAACAGCGATAAACACCTATCTGACATTTCTTGAAAGTCATCCCGCGACACTGACGTGCCATTTAGTTTAACTAGTTTTCTACATCCTAAAGTGGAGTCTAAAGGAAAACATTTATTTCTAGAATAAGACTGAATAATTTTTTTTTTTTTTTTTTGATAAAGAATTCTTTAGAGACAAAGAACAATCTTCTTTCTTTAGAAGGATTTTAAGGGGGAATTCTCTTCGTGCAAATCGATATCGTTTCTTGTTGTTTTGCACAAATCAAGCGTACAACATTTCAGAAAAGTTGTTCGAGCTCCGAAATGAATGTTGTGATCAAATTGGCGGAAACAATGAGAACGGAGATCGTTCAGTGATACACGTCGGAAGTGACACATCGTCAAAGAGAATAGAAATAATTGCGTAAACACAATGAAAGAAGTATAGAATAAAACGATCTGTTTCTTTCCATTTCGTGAATGTATCTTTGTGCCCATGAAATATTATTCTTTCGTCGTTAATAATTTTCTAGAAGATCATTCAATCGTACACGAGTATCTCCTCTCTCCCTTTCAAATGGTCGGATGAAAAGTAAAAAATAATATTAACGGAAAGAAAAGAGAAAAATATCAATTGCTTCCAAATACTTTAACGCTGAGAGAAGCTTTGCAGAGAAATCCCCACGACAGAATGAAAAAAACAAGCGCTCTCGGCTCGTTCGTGCACGCGTACCGTACATAAATTGCGGAACGTTTCCTCCGCGAACCATTCTTCGACTAAAGTAATAGAAGATTCATCGAGAACGTATCGCAGGTCCAGTAGTTTTCATTCCCAGTCGCGGAAACACTGATTGAAAAAAACTGGCATTGGCATCTGTTTATTGGCATCGTTGGCGAACAATAGCGGGCGATTAAAAAGAAAGACAAAAGAGAAAGCCCAATAGATAATTTTCGGGACGGTCTTGGTAATTACGCGTCGCCCACGAACGTATTGCACATACGTGTCCTGCAATCATGCTCGCGCGCCGAGAGGGACACTGTACAAAGGATCCTTATCCAAGGGGATCGAACCATAAATTCCATGTCCTTTTCTCGTAGTGTTATTCGGTGCATTCGGTGCATCAATCATTATTGAGACCGGGCGCGACCCGACTCGGGACATTTTTCTGAAAAAGTTGCTTGACATTTTCCATGCATAGCCAAGTCCCCTCTAAACTGACGTGAATGCCAGTCGCTCAACCAACGACCGATGTCTCTTCGACTATGTGTCTTCGACGTTGCGAGAGAGAGAGAGAGAGAGAGAGAGATGGAGGGAGAGCAATTTATGATCACTTGGACGGGGCACAGTAAATGTAACTTCCATTATGAGGCCGGCATTGAGGCACGGAAGCTGTAAATCTGTCAGCGATATATCTGTTAGAACTTGCGCGCTATTGTGGGGCTTAAAAAGAAAAATCGCGAGTTAGCCGGCTGTAACTTTGTACACGCGGGTAAATGATATAAATCGCGAGCGAAGGGCGCAATTTTTGAGAGTGAGCCGATGATCGGTGAATTAAAGTACAATGAGGTGCCGTGTTTACACCAGCTGTGTCAAAGCGATGATGAAAAATTGGCATAACTTCGTAAAAGAAGATGATGTGTATAACGAGGTCCACTTGGTACCGTTCCAAAGTTCTCCTGAAGTTTCTATCTTTGATACGTGAGATTTGTTCTCGTTTCTTCGACCGTTTAAGAGATCCGAATTATTCCGCGAAAATCGGACGAAATTTCGTTTTCGAATTTTTCTTTTGCTTGGTGTTGGCAAAGGATCGCGACACGTTATTTGCAGCAACGAAAAAAATTCTACTATCGCGTTTATAAAAAAAAAAGAGAAGAAGAAAATTTATATATATATATTTGGTCAAGTATACTCGGTTTTAACGTAAATTCGATCGACAAAAGAGGGATCGTGTTGACACAGAATGTGGAAAGTCGGACGAAAAATTGTAAACGAGGCTCTGTGGTTTTAAAGGGCAGAAATTGTGGAGTAACAATTTGGTATTAATTAGACACAAGTATATTAAATTTCGATCATTTTTAATAGACTGAGTGATACATTCGGTAGTGCAAAAAAATCGAACGTGGAGTATCGATAGAAGAGAACTGCGTGTAATTTCTGATCGATATTCTCATTCTCAAACACGTCAATGATTACTCTTATTTAACGGCAGATTTCAGATGTTCAAGCCTCGACTGGCCGATTAAAAAAAAAAAAAAAAAGAAACAAAGACGGAAAAAACAAAAGTAGCCCGTTGTCGAAGAAAAATAGCAGTCCATTAATTACCGAATGGCAAAACAGGAGGCAAAAGGAAGGAAATCTGCGGCGACGCAATTACGCAGCGCCGGCCCCGTGTTTCCGCCGAGTTCCGCGGACACTGTTCCCGTAATTACCTGACGCACGCCTCGCATGATCAGTTTCAATTTGCGAAAAAAGCTTAGTCGGCAGACTCGGCGGGAGAGGGGTGAGAGGAAAAAAGGTCGAGCTGCCACGAGAAATTTATCGCGCAGTTTCGTAGTCACAGATACACGGTCTCTCGTTCGCGTGTTAATCCCTTTTTTTTTTCCCCCGCTTTCTCGCCATTTTCGACCGTACTCTCCTTTCATTTTTATGCTTAAGATAATTCGTTTCCCTCGTTTCCTCTTTTTTGTGTTTCTTTTTTTCATTGGCAGCGCGCAGCTTCATTCCGAATGCTGCGGTCTCTTGCGAAAGTATCATTAAACGTAAATTAATTAGCGACAGAACGAGATCGAACGATCAGTGTCACGACGTACGACACAAGGACATTCGAGATTTTGAATTGATTTCCGATTGTCATTGTTATTCAGCTTGAACTTCGATAGTAATTAGACGTTTGTGAGAAACGGAGGGTTTCAAGTTAAAATTGAAAAGAACGTTCTTCGTTATGCATTGGGTGGAATATACTTATAAAAATATTTGTAGAGATCTTACATTTGGGACCTCGAATTTCCAATTGTCATTGTTATTTAATTCGAGCCTCGATTCAGTAATTAGACGTTCGCGAGAAGCTGAGGATTTCAAGTTAAATTGAAAAGAAATTTCGTTCCCTCTTCGTTATATGTTAGATGGATTTAATATAATAGACCATTATACGGCAGATTAGGGCAGAAGGGGCTTTGGAACTCGAGGGTTCTTGGGGATCCAGAGGATCCAAGTTGTTATGTTTGTTAACAGGCAGATGAAGATTCGAGTAATTTTTATGTAATGACGTACCATAACCTTGACAATGCAAGCCAATCCTTGCAATTCTTGACTCGCGTCGAAGCACGCCAGAAATTATTGTATCTCAAGTAAATTTCATCTATTAATGAACAACAATGATAACAATAGGCATGTTGAAAAAAAATACGAATTCAAGTGGTTTAAAACAAAAATACAAAGTTTGTTAATTTAGGAATCAAAAGGAAAAAGCTGAGTAGGTCCGAATACGGCGATGACAAAGAGACGTAATGTTAATTTATTAATGTTCGACTACTCTCTGTACCAAATCTTCGTCTTCGCACGCTCGCATACATACGTACGATCATCTAAAGACTTGCACGGTTAAATTTCGTCTCGGAGAAAAGAAATGACACTTCCTCTACAAATTATTAGAAAATTTCTCGTCTCAGTGAAATCTCCGTCGCTGGCGCTGCACCAAAAATCGTCGCGAAAAGTTGAAAACTTTCACGGCCGTCGGACGACGGTCGTGCACGCAAGCACAATTAGGCACACGCGACCGTGAAACGAAAGGTCCGCGTCGTTCGTTCTCCACTCGAGTTCCACTTTCCACCCTTGAAGAACGCGCAGGATGCGGATGCGTGAGGGGAACAACGTGCTCGAGGGTGCCTCCCCCTCCCCCCCTCTCCAACCCCTAAATCCGGATAATCTCCGCGCAATGAGAACGATGACTCCGGCATTCTTTCCACCCCTCGTCGTCGAATCAGCATCGGCCCAGTAATTGCGGGAGAGCGATTCGGCGACGACCGCGAGGAGGACTCTGAATGCTTCGTTATTACGTTTCAATTAGCCGAGGCCGGATATTTACGGTAATTGCAATCGGACCCGGATTATTAGAAGAAACTGGTAGCGTTCGTAACGGGCGAACAAAGACAAAAACCGGGGAATTCGCCTCTGTAATTTCCCGGCTCTCGTTCGTTCGTTCTTGCGAAATTCTTATTGTTTCGGAAATTAACTTTGGTCAGTTGGTCGGGGATTTGTTCAAGAATTTCAATGCTGGGGGGGGGGGTGGAAGTTAATTAATTCCCAACCACGTAACCGGGCTCGGGATTATTCACCACTTTGCGGCGGGTGTCGAGCTGCGAGCCGTCGAACTGTTTGTTCCAAGTTGCCGTGTGTGAATAACGAGGCGCGCGACGACGGTATGTTGGTATAAGCTTCATCGGAAAGTCCTGATTATCGTATTACTTTCCGTGTGTGAGCGGGATGAATTCGCGCGTATTGATTTTACTAGCAGGTCGACGAAAGTGTTTTTACGTTAGCTGGTTAAAAGCAGAGGGGTTCGAGCCGTGTTTCGCCGCAGGAACATTTTCGGAAATCTCGCGAACAGCTAACGAGAAAATTTTTCGACGCTGTAAGTTTACGTAGAAGGTGTACTCAAGATTCGAGTCGCGCAAGTGAATTTAGAATACGATTGTCCGTCAAAGTTGTGCGAAATGAATAGTGAATTCGCCTGGTTTCTCCAATCTCTTAATAAAATTTCGTGAAAATAAATTACTAAATGTAAATAAACGGATGAATGAAATGAATTTATAGATAGACTGAAATAATTCCGTAATTCTTTTTATTGCATTTATATTCTTACCTCTATCTATATCAATCTTTTTATTTTTTTTAACATTTTTATTTTGAACGTCAATTTAATTTAAAATCAATGAAATTAGTTTTTCCTTACATTCTGATGCTTCACCGAAAGAAAATAGATGGGACGAAACTTCTTCACCACCCTGTAGATAGACACATCGCGTATGTAAATGAAAGCGTCAATGGATTTCTGAAGAAAAGAGGGATGAAATGTCGCGCAATGACTCTTCCAATATTTGCCGTACGACGGTCCACAATATTGAAAGCGTAACTTGGTAATGTTTGATCGAAGACTGAGCTCGTCTTCGAAATTGGTTAAATCTCAGACGAAAAATTCTTCTCTTCGTTAACAATAGCGCGTACGGGTAGATTTTAAAATTCTCCTGAGTGTTAACTCTTAATGTTAAACAACAAGCAAGTAGCGTTAACGCATAGGCAAGCTAGACTAACTCTCGCAATGGATCGGATGCTGCAACCCGGATGTGACAACTGTGTAATGAGCTTGTGCACAGTTAATAATAATTATCGCGTCTGCTCGTAGCGGGGTCGATAGCGGGGAATCCCATGAATGCGAGAACACGAAACGATGTTTGAAGTACAATTTACAACGCTGTCGGTCCACGTGGCCATTCCCATCGGAGAAATTAGGAGCTTTGTTCGAGTTATCTTTTAAACGTTGCACGCGTGACAGTTTAACATGCAACGGGAATTCAACGTGCTGCCGATTTTACAGTTGTCGCTTGTACTTTCTGGAAACTCGACAAATTTACGGTTCGATCGCAGAGGCTGTTGCAACTTGCAAAATGATATTTCACTCTCGAAATGTTGTATGCCGCCGTCAAGTACGAAACCAATTATGTTAAATTTAAAACAGTGACTTTCATTCGGACACTGAACATTGAAAACTGTTCATAATTTAAAGGGATGAACTTGGGCTCGTTTCAAAGCTTGAAGTCTCTGCTATTAAAAGATTAAAAATCGTTCGTTTTATTTCTGAGATGTTTTCACAGTGTTTCTACAAAAGACACCTTTTTGTCGTGGTATGTAGAATTATTGGAAAATTTTCTTCACGATCGAATCAACAATGGATTTAAAGGGCGAAGCCTCTCCTTTGCAACAACTGCTCAAAACTTGCTGTACGATTTTTGTTTTTAGGTAGTTTATCAAACTTTGAGTAACCAAGCGAAAATGTTAGGACTTGTGCCTAATGTTAGTTTAAAGTTAATAATGGTGAAAAAGAGAAATCGTACATCGAGTTTTCGGAGGTCGTTCTAAAGGGGAGGCTTTGATCTTCGAATCCATTGAAGTTCCAGTCAAAGGAATTTTTCAATTATACAGTTTTTACATTTTACTATGTACATAGTTTTCACTTGTCCACTTGCTGCGCGACGTAAAGATATTTTAGAATAAAACGAACCATGTCTGTCGAAAGCTCAACTGTTTCAAGCTTTAAAACAAACACATGTTGATCGTTGTATTCTGTTTTCTTTTTCTTTTTTTTTTTTTTTGCGAAATTACAATAGTCCGAACACAGTTGGATTAAAGAAATTGGACGAATCAAGATTGAAGATGAAACAGCTAATAGATCAATTTTACGCGCTGAAAAAAAAAAAGAAAATTTCAACGACGCGACAGATTAAAATGATATAAAAATGGTCAACGTGTTAATGCCCAGTCGCTGTATTATATAACGCTTCTGTGTTGCATAACGTGAACGATAGTTCGCTGCGAAAATTTTCATTCAGTCTCCCTCCCCTCTCTCTGATGCAATTACTTTTCTTTACGCGTCTAGGAAATTGAGGTTTAATGCGAAATCCACTTTTACAGAGTCCATTGAACGTTATTGGCGATTCGAAAGGGGTTAAACGAAAATTCCTGTTCACCGTCGATACGCAGATATTTGTCGCCGTGTTTTCAACACGCCCGCGCGACTACGGGAAAATTTTCTGAAACGAAGCCGATCACTTCAGGAAAACTCGATTCTTTTGCTACAGGCTGGAATCAAGCAGAGACGGTCTTGTCTCGTTTGCTGATGCGAAACGAACGAATCGGACGTTAATTAATTCCCACGAGAAAGTAAAAAATAGAAAATTGGAGGGACTGAAAGAAAATCCACTGTTGGTCATTTGCAAAAAATTATATTTTTTTTACAAATATTTCGAGAATTCTCAGAATTCTACGCACTTTGTAAATGGAGAAGAAATTGAAAATATTTCAATTGACTAGTTTGTCAATTTTACATGATTTACTTATTTTGTATAATATTGGCTATGTAACGTACGGAAATATTTCATAGCAATTACCAATTGCTGAAACTCACTAATTTTATCATAGTGGAAATTTGTAATTTATTGATTTTCTATAATTTATAGCTCGTTGAAAATATCTTACACAACTTCTCTAATTTATTAATTTATCAATTTTCTGTAATTTGTATATTTCGTGTAAATTTTCTAAATTCTTGAAACGCATTATCGGCGTTGCAGCCATTAATCACAAATTACAAAGCTGCTTATATATTCACAGAAACAAATCGCAGCAAAAATTCGCTGGGAACGCTGTACAGTCTGTTAAGTGAGTATAATATTCGAGAACGTTACACGTAGGATGCAGAAATAAGTGGCAGTGCGTACATTCACCGAGGTAATGGACCTAATCTTTCGGCCATTGAAAAAAATAGGAACAAAGTCATTTTCATTGAAAATCTCGCGATTTTCGTATTGAAATTACGGCTTTGGTGTTTACGCGCCCGTTATAATCCTCTTAAAGCCGTTTCGCGGGGTTAAAACGGGCAGAGTTTGTATTATTACTGTCGTTGCTTTGGCCGTTGCGTTTCCAGTTTAATGCTCTCTCCCGTCGATTCTTTATCGCGGCAAAAGCCATAGGCTTCGTTTCGCGAATATCCCGAGTATTCATATCGAGTACGAAGCCTCGGAGTTACCAAGAATTGGAATTTCGTTGGCGTTCTTTGTGAAAATATCGATGTCAGGCAAATAGAGGGGCACAGAATAATTCACTTTACATCGTGCTCATCTGATCAAGAATATAACACTAAACGTGTCGCTATTAAATTGTCACGATTAAACACGAGGAACAGGGGAACACACCGAAGCGTGAATCATCGATTTTGATGAAATTTGGCTTTCAAAAAAAATATTTAACCCGTGTTTTTATTTTTTTTATCGGCAATCGTCAATGTTGAAGGGATGTGGGGGTGAGGAACATATTATTGAAGATTAGTGTTTATTTAATGACGTACACCATTCTGCAAAAGAGGTTTTCGTTTAAACAGCATATTGAAAAGTTTTATAGGTATTTTTTCATAAGTCTTTCCAAGTAAGTGTTAATAAATTTTCTGTAAGTCAAGCGAGCAACTATGAAATAAAGACGTTTTTACGAAAGGATTGCAGTGCGCTGTTCATAAGTTTCAGATGAGAAACGAGAGAAGAAATTATATATTGTTTAAAAACGAGAGTTAACTGAACGAAAGAAATAATATCGCTGAATAGTGCGGGAGTTCAATTTAATTGCAATGCAATTTTCAACAGATTTAAGTGTTACGCGAAAGGAGTAAAAATCTCTTTACTGCTCCGTTTCTTTTTATCTGGTTCTTCATCCTTTTCTCTTCTACTAATTAAAATCGCAGGCGAAAGATTAGATGAAAGAGATCATTCCCGTAATTTGCAATAATTCGCAGCGCTTAAGGTACAGCAGCTCACTCGTAGAAATGTAGGTTACCAATGCGGGTTATTTTTACTTATCAGCAAACGAATCGCAGCAAACTTCGGTGGGTTCGGGTGAAGCTTCCAAGAACCAAGAGCGTACGAGCGGGTCAAGCAAATTGACTGAATAGAATACTAACGAGGTGAACGAATCGGAGAAGTTCGTCGAATTCAATCGACTAATTGCCATATTCTTTTTATACATCTCCGTTTCCCCCGTCTCTCGTTTCTGCAAAATTGATTACCTTGCGTTTCGCCGCCGATCCGCGTCCGGCGTTATGCGCGCTCGAAACGCTCGAAACGAAATTACGCGTATTTAAGTATCGCGCCGGCTCACTATTCGAGAAATAATCCGGGCTTTGCTCTCGATTGTCGTCGCCGTGGTCCGGAAAAATCGAAACTGTGTGTTGAGGTGGTCGTAATATCAGAAATGAAATTGTGATTTCACGTACACCGGATCCAAGAAAGGAGACAGCTGCGCGCTACATATACACCGGGAGAGATTGCTCGGTTCTTTCTAAAACCTTGCATTGTCCGACAATCCACACTATCTCGCCGCCACTCCGAATAATCAACTCTCCGCTGCGAATTCACGGGACCGAGGAACGATTACAGCCGAACGCACATCGGTAATGCTCCGGCCTAGCTGACGTTCAGCAACCTTCGCTTAAGTTAATTGCAATCAGCCATTCTCGCCAAGATATCCAAGTATCGCGGCGAGCAACAACGCTCGACACTTCGATTCCCGCGTTCTCGTTTCAATCCTCGTTTCACTCTCTTTTTACCCAGCGGGAATTTTTATCGCGTGCACGCTCTCCTCCTCCTCCTCCTCCTCCTCCTCCTCGTTCATGAGCCACGTTCGCGTTTACGCGGTTAATTTGCAAACCGGGCGGGATTATCGTTTCTCGTTTCTCTCGACTATTTTTCGTTTCGTGGTTTATCGACGCGGTGGGTGGGCATCGATGACGGGGGTTTCGCGCTCGGCTCGATGCACGGGCGCGACGGCGCGAGTGGCCGACTGTTGACCGAACCTCGCGGCTGTAAAATCACTGCCCGTAACTTTCACGGGAGAGAGAAAAAGCTATCCCACTCCCCCCCCCCCCCACCCCCTCTGGCGAGAATTAGTTTCGCGTTCGTTCGCTTCGAGCCTGTTTCCGGGGGATTTACCTTTGAAAATCATCCAGCCGGTTGGCAGTTTGCGTTGCGGCTCACGCGACTAGGTGGAACTAGAGGAACGCGGATCGCGTTCCAATTCTCTTGGTTTTTATCTTGTTGCATTGTCTTTTTCCCATTTTTCTTTTTGTTACTTTATTTTTTTTGAGGCTTCTTTACTTTTCCTTTTTCATTCTTTACTTTCTTTTTTAGCTTCGTTTTTTTTTTTTTTGTTAGAAAATCGTGGATACGATACACGTAGGAAACTGTGACATTTCGTCGTAAGTGATTCGTGATAGTTAGGATGGGAACAGTTTTCTCGCGTTATATTTGTGATTTTTAATGGATACAAATAAAGGTTGTTTTTCATAGTAGACCAGTCGCACCTTCCCCTTTTCTTTCGCTTTAGGTCCTAATCGATTCTCCCACCGTACAAACATCATTGGTTTAATTTCGTCGATATATGTAAAAATATCTTTCTACAGTCTCCTTTCGTATATATATTTTAGCGGCGATGCGTTTTCATCACCTATAATTCAGTTTTCATAATTTACTCTTACCAATTAATTATTATTGTATATTCTCATGTTACTTTATCATATTTTATTTAAGGAAATCGATATGAAGGTATTCCCCCAAAGAGGCAAGAACTAACAGAATTAAAAAAATATGGAGAGGGCTGTTTCCTAGTTTCCCTTAAAACGTAAATTTTACGGATAGATTTTTAGGCAAGTTTTTAAATTATACCTTACCTCTTTGTATCTTTCATTAGATATTCAATTGAGGTTGGTGATTTTAAATTTGGTTTCAAATTTAATTTAAATTTGACTTGATTAATCTTTGATTTAAACTTGATTCGATCAATCTGATTAATCTTCAATTTAAATTTGATTCGACCAATCTAATTGATCCTCAATTCGAATTTGATTTGATTAATCTGGAGGAAGCTCCAGGCCCCCGTTGAAATTCGTCAAGTCGCCTGAATTCGAGCAATTCAGAGCCTCTCCAGCTTTCGTTAGCCATCGACCAAATGGCCTTCCGCAGACTTGTCCTTTACGTTCAAATAGCTATTATAGTAGCCGTCCGTTGAAGCTACTGCTGCGTACAAATGGTCACTATAATGCATACGGGGCCATATGTGTCACGCGCGAACAATATTCACCGGTGAGGTGACAATAAATTATTCATCGTGGATAATAACCATAATGCTCATTTATCCGTTATCCTAATGAATAAATTTCATTTCGTTCGGATATTTCGAACAGAGGTTGGAATGTTCTAAAGAAGATTCACTGCGAGCATCCATTTCGAGCATTTGTCTTTTCCTCTTAACTCTTTCGGCCCTGCGGGGAAAGGGGGGTGGTGGCGAGGGGAGTGGAGAAGTAATAAAATTTCTTTTCTCAATTTTCTCGATTTTTTCGCGAACGAAAGGAATTACAAGAATATCTCACTTTTAAAATTATTACGTATCTGCACAAAATTGTTTCGAATTCAAATCGATATAATTTCCTTGGAGCAACGCAGAAAAATTTGTTAATATTATATATTCATCGAAACCTAACGCTCAGGTGTAATATCTTTTTTTTTTTAAAGATCTGGGAATTAGGATCGAAAGGGTTAACGAAACTGAACAGAAAGTTTTTGAATTGCAAAAGAGGAAAAAAGAAAAAAAGATTGTGCCGTGAAAATATTTCTAGTTGAAGGCGAAAAGTTTGAAAAGTGTCATCTTCAAAAGTTACATCTCCAATGGACGTGTAAAGATGATTGTTGGCAAAAATCGTCCAACTACGCGAAAGATTTGCAACCCTTAACTTTGATAAATTCCTCGGCTATTATCCTAACGGTCACCATCGTTCTGTCGCGCGTGACCGAGAATCTTTCTCGCAAGAGATCCCCGGCAATTTTCTAGAAAGCTTTCGTACATTGAACTTGTCGCAAATTCGCAAGGAGATACGGCCTAATTGCAAACTTTTGAACCAGCGCAAGTCAGAGCAAGTTCTTGCTGGTGAATTACGTTTTACTCGTGAAAGTTTACGATTCCACGTCTCGACGATATCAAATTTATCCTTGGCCTAAACAGTTTTATTGTCCTACGAAACATATTCTTTAGATCGTTCATTTTTTCCCCAAAATTCTCCAAATTCATGAAGTTGTTTAGTTGATATCGAAGTCAGAATTGAAAGTTTCTTCTGAAATTAAAATTAATTAATAAATTCTAGAAAATTCGACTTTATATTTTTATATTTCTATAATACGTATAATACGTAATACATGTATATATGTATATTTCTATAATACGTGTATAATAAATCTGAAATAATTTAGAAGACTGCTAAATGTTTTCCTAAATAATTATCGAATTATCAAGGTGCTGGTCGAGGAACGTTCGTGTCAAGTGAAATAAACTTGAAAATTTGTTAATTTCTAATTTAATTTCTTGCTCTCAAATACGAAAAATTCGACGGGGCAAGACTCCGGATGCGTGTTTTCAAAGTTCGACTGTATTTTATATTCCCGCTCACGCGTGTTTCCCGAGTGTACGAAATAAGAGTAAAATTTCGCCGATAGTTCGGTACGGCGCACGAAGCCTGCCATGGAAACTCGGAACTCTTGCATGGAAACGACGTTAGAGCGAACGGCGTTGAATAGTAAGAGTAATCACGCTATTTCTTGCACAATCGTAATGTTACCGGTGCACGGTACATTTAAGCCAAAACTTCCAAAACTTGTGATGTATCCATCTTTCTTGGTGAAAGCCGGTAATGTACGCCTGTTTACGGTACCGCGTCTCGCGTTTTCAAGCTTAAGCGATGTAATGAGTGTTTGCATGCCGTACCTCGCGAAGATAACTCCGATCACATTTCAACGTCATCCAACACGGGCCAGCAGGACTCTGAGAAATCGACTGGCCTCGTATCTTCGTGTTCCTGTTCTTTCTCTTTCCTTTTTTTTTTTCTTTTCTCTCGACGAGTCAAGATCGCTCGACATATCTCAGCCGGGGAGGGAAATGAATGATTCGCGAGAAGGCAGATTAAACATACCGATCGACTTTAATAATCTTTGGAAAAGATATGTCGAGATACATGTTTCCCCTCGAATTGTTTCTCCACTTTTTAAACACGATACGTTATATACGTGGTGGGATAAAGAGGAAACAGTATATATATATATATATTTTTTTTTTTCTGTTTCAAGATCGGAATGTACTTTTATTTAGTAGAGGATAGTGAGGAAATGTCACGATTCCAAAAAAGAGAGAAAGAAGAAAGTTGAAATCACGGGATTATTCGAACAAAAGGTTGCTTTTCAACTGAAAATTATAAAAATCATAGTACTTGCTACTTCGTTCGCACGTCCGTAAACTCTTTCTCGACTGAATGCATCGAAAAATCCGCCACCGCCTTAACAGAGCAATTACTTTAGTGTGGGGTGGGCAAATTCTAGGAATAGGGCCCGGAACTTTCTCCAGTGCCCAACAATTGTAACCAGATGTCCCAAGTGGCGTACTGTAGAGGAAGTTAGGCCCGGGACTTGGGATTGTTCACGGCCAGCCCTCCAGGCCTAGCGTTTAAGATATATTAAAGGTATTGATGCGTTTGTGTGTATGTGTGTATGAATGACGAATTTTGCGCAGATGAGGAAGAAAAGGAGTGAGTTTCGAGCAGCCAGAGAGAGCTGTGAGTCTCGAGCGTAAACGTAGCGATCAAGAAAAAAATAGTGTGAAACGTCACTTTATGATCATTGTTAAACGAATTTTCTTTATTTAACTTTAAACAAACAAATATCCTTTAACAAAATTCCTACAAATTGGGGTTTCAAGACGTGATTCCTACATTAATAAATCCCCGAGTCTCACACGTTCTCGCGTCGAGGATCCTTCAACCTCCAACACGCTGTTTCCCCTTTCCTCTCAGATGAGGAAGTGTTTTCTTCGCAAAACGAAGTCGAACACACACACACACACACACACACACACACACACACACACACACACACACACACACACACTCACCTCGTTCAATTTCGTGGCAACGGCGATCTCGCCCGATCTAACTAACCGCGAAGCTAATAACATCGTCGAGACGAGAAATATGAAGCTGCTGCAATCTCATAATTGACAACGAGGGATCGTGTAACGACATTCGTGTGACCGCGTGACAAGTCCAATTATCCGACGAGTTGTCCCCACCACCCCTCCCCCGCCGCCTTGCTTGCTTGCGCAATGTTCCAATCTACTTGGGAACAGCCCTTAAGCACGCGTTTCGATTGTTAAGAGCCCCGTACTCTCCCCAGGTCGTTCTCGTTCTGTTTCGTGCACGTGCACCGGTCGTTTATTCGGTTTATCGGCGAGAGCCAACGACGAACCGAGCCAACCGGGCCCCATCCTCCTCCTTGTTCTTCTCGGCCGTGGCCACCAGCCCAGGCAGTTGGAAAATTCGCTCGCCGAGTCGAATTATTTCGGCAAACGAACTGTCGAATTTATTCTCGAACCGATTACGCGAACCTCGGCGAGCACGCGTTTTCATTATGTGCAATAAGAGTGCGGCCAACGTACCGTTCTCCACCGATTTTACATTTACACGGGGAGTGATGGCGGTACGACAGTATTACACGAGGTATTTCTTTCTCCATGATTATCGGAATCTTTCCAGCAAATTCATCGTCACATTTGCCACTTCTGTCCCGACTATGTTTCGGCTATCTTTGTGACGGAACGAATTGTCGGATGACCAATATTTGAGTCTATGCAAATACTGACAAAGAGATAGCAATAGCAACGTAAAAGTAGACTGTGAATAGTTAGTCACAAGGGCAAGATTCAATAGTTGGTCATCTATGCTCCTTACCCTTTCACTTGACGATGATAACCAAATATATATAAGGACAGCTTAGCATAAAACATTCTAAATCATTGTAGAGACATTTTATTATCATTAAAAGCATTCTGTGTCATTCTATTTCGCACACGACCACGATTGTAACAAGGAACAAACTCTTCGAAATTGTAAGCGTGTTGACTCCGTTACACGAAATCCAACAGAACATTGAACTAAATGTTGAAACGTGTACTTGAGCTAGATTTCACTTTTTCCCGCCATCTGTTTTTTACGAATGTTAATACCCGCTTGATTGACTGTATTTCACGCGAGTGGACGGACCGTGTTTCAATGGAAACATTCGTTTCGAGCTCGATTTTAAACCGTTGGAACTTCGTTAGAAAATACAGTCGCGACGAGTCAATTGAGTTGGCTTCGTTTCGAAAACGCGAAGCGTTTTGACGGCACGTCCCTGTCGTTAGTATTTTTTCAAAAATGTTTCCTTCGGTCGGCGCGTCAAGCGTGCAAAGCAAGGATAATTTCGTTCTGGAAGAATTGTCGAAATTCAGATTCCGCGAACGTTCGAAAATCATTCCCAATGACTAAGTTTATCGCCGCTTTGAATCTCCCGAAATTTAGTTCAGCGACCATAAAGTCGCTGTTAGCTCGCCTACGTCCGTAGTGTTAAATGACTGTGAAACTTTTTCCGCCATTCTTCCAAACAACTATTCCGTGGTTCCTTCGCGATGAGTGGAAAAAAATTTTTGACTCTGAAATTCAAGGTCGATGTTCTTTACATCTCTCATCGAATTGCGCGAAGCGTAGAACTCATCTACGACAGCCAACTTTTCTTTTTACCCTGTGCTTTTTTGCGTCGAAAATTTCGAACACGCGTGCTCAGCTAACAAATTAACGTTAAACGGGGGGAAAGTACCGCCGCGAAGCATCTAAAACTATCAACTCTCTATGTTCGCCGATGTTTAATTCGCGATGATGTTTGACACGTGGCGCGTTGCGAAACGCGTTCGAACAGAGGCGTGCATTACACGAGAGCAATTGTTAACGTGTAAAATGCTTCGGCGAACGAGCAGGAGGGTGGGTGGAGAGAGGAGGAGGAGGAGGAGGGATTTCGTAATTGTGCGCTTTATTCGCGCGATTTTCACCGCGCTCGCGGTGGATATAAAGTTCCAAACTGTTTAATCCGCCGACAGGCGGGCATTCTCTGCGCGATGAAAAACAGAAAAAAGGAGCGCGGGGCGGGGGGAAGAGAGAGAGAGAGAGAGGGGGGGAAGGAGCGATTGTTTCGTGTATTCGAACGCGGGACGCGAAATTCATACGTTAAATGGCGCTTTTGTCGACAAGAAAGCGCCGGCAAAATCGGCGCTTTCGATCTTTGTGCCCTCGTGGGACAAAGTTGGAAAACCGGGGACCGTGCAATTAGCAAACGTTTACAATCGGCAACGTGTAACAATTGAAAACCAGCGTTTTTTTTGGGTGAAGAACCGCGGATCGTGCCGCGATTTAATAAAATTAATCGTGAACGCTTGGATTAAAAACGTTACGGAAAGCGCGACGCTTTAGACACTTTTTTCTTTTTTTCTTTTTTAATCGCAGCTACGAAATTTCGAAATTTTAAAATTTCCCGACGAATTTCCGAATTTGACAACCGATTTTGTAATTTTACAATTTCACTCGTTGTATCGTTAATTCTCGTGGAAATGAAATAAATCGAGTTTTTTTAAATACATATTTCGCCCGAGGTAGAAACTTTTCGTTTAATTGTTGTCCAGGGCTTCCTCGGTTTTATTTATTTTTCAATTTGTTGTTCTTACAATTGAAACTCGTTGTACAATTTCTTTTCACCGTGTTATTGTACATTAGAGTTAAGATAATTGGGTTAATCGAGAAATCTGAACATTTCATTACTCAATCCCATGTTCAACTCAATTTTTTTTTTTACATTTTGAATCATTAGATGTCATTACTTTCATTCAGCGTTGAACGTTAGGATCAAAATCCAAGAAATTCTAATGTTCAAAGTTCACTGAAATTGATACTAAAGAATCAAGTTTTAAGCTATCGCTGTAAATCTTCAAGACGATAGACTCAGTCATGAAAATAATTTCCTACCATCTTCACACGCGTTTAAATTTCCACAAATTACAAAAAGTAGAAATTTCCATTTTCTCGCCATTATCTTCCGAAATAAATCCAAGAAATTTTAATGTTCAAAGTTTACTAAAATTGATACTAAAGTATCGCAAGTTTCAAGCTATCGTTGTAAATCTTCAAGACGATAGACTCAGTCATGAAAATAATTTTGTACCATCTTCACGCGCGTTTGAATTTCCACAAATTTTAAGAAAAAGAAGAAACTTCCATTTTCTCGCCATTATCTTGAAAAAAAAAGAGAGCCATCACTGTCAAAGTAGAGAATCTTCACGGTTCGAAATGAGACCAGGTGGATCGTCGTGTGATCTTCTATTACAAAGTTACGTCAATTGAAACTATCGACGATTTTTCACTGCCATTCGTACAGTTATGCTGCTCGCTGTATAAAATCTGCTCCAACGAGGGCCGATTACCTTTCACGCTCCGGCCGTTTTCATTAACCCGTGTGACTCGGAGACCGACGTGTGCCGTGAAAACTGCGCCGCTTCGAAAAATACGAATGGAATATATCGGGCGGCGATCGATCTAGCGCTCGTCTCGCAACAAGAAACGAACATGTCAACGACGCCTGTTTCCTTCGTCCTTTCTCGATGCATTTTGTTACAGGGTGGAAAGAAAAGTTTGTCCTTGGCTAACGCAGAAGAATCTTACATCTTCGATTTGATGGAAATAACCTGTCGTAAAATTGACCGTGACTTTGTTTCAAAATTTTTTTTTTTTGGAATTGAATTCTGCTTTACACATCAAAGTGATGGCTAAAACTTTTCCAAGGAACAATAGTTCTCTTGACAAATGGCAAAAAATTTTCTTAGTCATTCAACAGTGCAGACGCGTGCGTTCTAACAGCGACTTTATAGTTCTGGACATGTGAATGTAATATTGATATTTCGAATGATGTTAACAGTTTGTTGTATCATTTGATTATTTAGACACACACCGATGCTACAAACTATGATAAATCAAACGACAGTGAAATCTAATATTAAAAAATTATTTATATTATAAATAATTAAATTTCACCTTCCAAATATACTCAAAAAAGAAATAATTATTAATAATCTTGTATCACCTAAACGATTTAAAATAATTGTTATTATTCCTGAATTAAATGAATTTATTTTATTATAATAAGTAATTAAACAATAAGAAATTACTCCTAATCCATCTCATCCTAATATAATTGTTAATATATTAGGACTTAAAATTAATATAATTATTGAAAATAAAAACAATATTATTAAATAATAAAAACGTTTTAATAAAAATCTATTTAAATTTATATAATTTATTCTATAAATATAACCGGAACCATAAAGTCGCTGTTAGCACGCACGCTAATGTTAAGTGATTAAGAAACCTAACATTAGCGTGTATGAAACTTAACATTTAGACTCACACTGATGCTACAAACTATGATAAATCAAACGACAGTGAAATCTAATCCGGAACCATAAAGTCGCTGTTAGCACGCACGCTAATGTTAAGTGATTGAGAAACCTAACATTAGCGTGTATGAAACTTAACATTTAGACTCACACTGATGCTACAGAAGACTATGATAAATCAAACGACAGTGAAATCTAATCCGGAACCATAAAGTCGCTGTTAGCACGCACGCTAATGTCAAGTGATTAAGAAACTTTTCTGCCATTTTTGAAAAGAACTATCAGGTTGTGATTTATGATTCTTTGAAAAAATTTTATCCTCGTGATGAGTAGAATACACTTGCAGAAAAAATTTGATGTTGAAATTCAAGGTTCTTTACACGTATTTCTATCAGATCGAAGGTGTAGAATTCATCTATGATAGCCATAGACAAACTTTTCTTTCCACCCTGTATAGTCAAGTACGTGGACACGTTGTTCTCGCTGGGGTACAATTATGAGATGAGAGAAGAAAGAGGACGTGTAAAAATGGGATATTTTAAAATGGATTCTGGGGCTCACCTCTCCGCGCTGTTTCAAATTGCAGTCTACGATTTATCGTCGTATGATATTATTTCGTCCACTGTCCACAACGCGCCGTGGTTGTAGACAATCATTTGTCCAAGGATTCACCAGGGATTCCGGCGGAGTTCGCCTTCAGTGATCGAACCAGTGTTTGCCGAGCGAAGTCATTGATGTGTCTGCTGTCAGAATTTGGAAATACGACATATGTGATAATATTTGATCATTTATGGGAGATAAACGTTTCTAAGTTCATATCCTATGTGGAATAACTTTGCGCGAGTAAAATAATAAAATAATTGTACTATATAGCATAGCATAGTATAGTAAAATAATTTCAAGAGCGTAGTAAGTCATTTTACTATAATGCAGCGTATCGATGAAATTATTACAGCAACGGTGATTCTCATTAATATTCAGTATTCATTACTGTTCCATATCGAATATTTATACTAATTGAAGTTTGTACTTCGTGTATATATACATATGAACATGTGAAGTTTATACTTCATTCATTTATTTTGCATAAAAAACTACGTTCAATGTACGGAGAAAAATTTTTCACAAAATTATTTCTCGTTAATACGTTGGTATTCAGTCGAAACCAGTGCGGTGGCTACTGATTGCGGACCATAACGAGTGACCGAACCATACACAATAATTCGTCGGTTTCTTTTTCTTTTGAACACGCCGGTATGATATCAGTGGATAGAAACGATTGAGAAGTGATAAATTTTTATTACCTTATATTTATAATAAAATTTTATTATCTTATATTTATATAAGTGATTAATATTTTCAAGTTTCCAAAACTTATTATTTGTTTCGCCTGGTTTATAAAACTGAGAAAATATTGCAATTTTGGAACAAAAAATTCTCGACGTGCGTGCCACGTCATTCTAGTGCAAGAGATTAAGAATCTAGAAACCAATGAGAGAGAGAGACTTGCAACAAAACCGATCGACGAAGGTAGAGACGAAAAACGTCAATTGACCTTCTTCCTGGCTCGTCACTCTTGTCGGTGACGGCTTAACGACGGGCATTTTTACACTGTCATAACCTCGGATAACAAGTTCCCGATTTAGCCCAAGGGCCAGCCGATATAATTCAACGTCGGCAACCGCCGCTGATCGCCTCTCGAGACTCTATATCAAGTCGTAGACGGTCTACGCTCTTGTCTGTTCACACTGTGCTCGCTAGATTGAACGTTTCGCACGCTCCCCCGCGTAAATATCAGCAGACGCGGTCGGAAAGTGGAGTTAGCTTCATGCTAGGATTCCCGTACGATTCCTGTATGAAAAGTATGCGCGTAGAGTGACGAGCAAAACGTGGAATTTTCACGTGAACGATATTTCATGTTGGAACACATGTTTCGAATGTAAAGAAAGCAAGACACGTGTTTTCACGCGCGTTTGGATTCTCAAAATTTTCGAAAAAAGGTATCATCCTCAAGCTTGAGATCGTCTTAAGAAGAAAACTAGAGAACAAGACTAGTGTCAAAGTAGAAACTTCGCACTCTGAGATAATGCCAAGTAGATCGTCGTGCGATTTTTCTTTGCAAAGTTAAAACAGTTTAAATCATCGTTGTTGTCATCAGTTATGCATATTGACTTCTTTTTCACCGAATACTTTCGCTTTTCCAAGCTGTTTCAGTCACTTACAAATTGATAAATAAATTGTTCGATCATGTTACTGCTATTGTGACTATGCTAAATGACCCCGTAACCGCATTCCGAGGGTTAGAAGTGGCTCGACCGGTCGAAATTGTAATAATGATACATTACTCTTTTATTAGCCGTGCCTCTTGAAAGGCACATCTGGGAATTGCCAGCCTTGGGTTGGAACGTATTTCATTAATGGGAATAAGCTGCGCGAGGAAAGTGAGGTTCCACGGTCGAGGGCTAGGGATTTAGGGGTAGAAGATCTGTAGGGTGGTTTAATTGGCGGAAACGTTTCAAAGAGAGGGAAAGAGAGGAAGGATTCTGTTTCTTACGTGAGCGAGCGGGCGATTCTTTCGGATACAAATGACGGGTTCGCTGGACGTGATTTTGTGCGTACGGCTGGTTTAATTGCTAACGGTAGCTTAATCTTCTCCCGAAAGTTGCTGGAGATTAAACGAAGATGTGAGAATCGATATTTCTTTTTTTACGAACTCTTGCTTTACAATTTTTGAGACACCTCGCTGTGTTTCAATATTGTACGTAAGTTTCTCTTACAGGTCTTAATAGCTCTCGTGATATTCTATTGCGATGTTTTAGAAATATCACAGGGTGGTTCTGGAATTGCCCGTCAATTTGTTACACGAGAGAAAGCGCTTCAAGCCAAAGTGTTTTGCACTGCACGATTATATTGCAGAGTACAATTTTTCTTTCGAAATATTACAGTAAACTCGTGTAAAAAGCGAATAGAATTAGATAGTACCACCCCGTATATAAAAATCCAGAAATATACATACGCTCATAGAAATGTCAAATTACTGTCCACGATAAATATCTCGTGTATTCCCAATTTTATTTCGAACATCATCGGTACGTGTGCATTATTACGGTGCTAATGAAATCTCATCAGCCAACGTTATACTCCCCGAACATTTCCACGGGCATTTTTCAGTTGCTTTCCACGGCCCGTTGCACGAACGTTGCAGGTAATTCGAAATCTCATCACCGGTACACTTCATTTCCATACATCGTCCCCTAACATGGGCGAGTTCGCCGATCGTTCGTCCAAAAGTTTCTTAAAAAAAAAAATTTCCATCGACGTTTCGCGAGAGTCTCCGTCTCCGGATTATATACTCGCCGGCTTAGAATATTACGCGTCATACGTTGGCAAGCTTTCTGCGATTACTTTCCGAACTGCTTGCATACATCGGCGCTCGCGCCGGGCCGGAGGAAAATATTTTGCCCGGGTGAAAAACGAAACGTACACAAACGCGTGCCGGTACCAGAGGTCGCGCGCTCGCAACTCGATCTGATTTCCCCGGGCGAAAAATCTTTTTTCGAAGAATGATCGGTCGCCGACGTTTTTCTCCTCCCACCCCCCCTCCGATTTTTTTTCTTCTTTTTTTCTTTTTTCCCTCTGCGCGCGCGGCTGCGTCGATGGATTTTGACGCTTCGACTGAAATCCGGCCGCGTATAAAATCGACATCTGAAATTCCATATTCCGGCGGGCTGTCACGGGCGGGGAGGTCGCGAGAGAGATATCCCAACGACGCGGATGCGCCCCCACGTTAAGCCGCCGTGTAGCAATTAAACGATTTTCGAATTGGTCGACGGCAATTGGATCTGCATGATGCGAGGCGAATTAAAATCAACCCTCTCTCCCTCCCCCCCTTCGGCGCCGTTTCCGATCTGCTTTCGCGAATGAACGCGATAAAGGGGGAGGGGGGGATTGATACGCGTGTTAATGCTGGTCTTATGACGCGATACGGTGATAGTTTCGTTTTATTCGTAATTATTCGTAAAATCGATTTCGATCTGGAGTTTCGACTGTAAGTTTCTTCTGTATACGGCAATTTTTGTCATATAATTGTTTAATGTTTGATGCAATAATAATGTACTGTTATTATATATATAATATAATATAATTAATGTATTAGTATAATTATTGAATTGCGTACGTATGACAGTAAGTAGAAGCGTAAATTTTATTCTCTTTACGCACATAGACTTTTAGGTGAAAACCTGCATAAACTAAATGACGAGATTTAATATCGAGTTGACCAGCAAGTTGCATTAACGTTATATTAAATTTTATTTAATATTTAATACGATTATGATATATATATGTATATGACACATTTTAATATATTGTTTGATATAATTATTGAGTTAATAATCGTCAAGTACATTAAAAACTATTATATTTAAAGATTTCTCTATGTCGTGCTAATAAATAGTGATTAAATTTAAAGTCGAGTCAACGAGTTATATATTTATCTATAAATAGATATAGTGACATATAGAATGAAATTTAAAGTCGAGTGAAATTTATGTACTTATGGGAGTAAATCGTCTAATATATATTTTATACAATTTTATAATATTCATTTTTAATATATACTGTATATTTTGTATTATGTTATCCCTGTTAAATGTATATTATTTTAAACATATATACATTGCATACGTATATATTTAAAATTGTTTAGTTTAATCTTTCGAATTGCGCAACGCAGACATTGTGCGCATAAAAATTATTCAAAGACAGTGTAAGATTTCTTGAAATACCTTCGCTGCGTTCACAGATCAGAAATCAACATCGTTACGTTTCTGAGATGCTACGTGTACCCGCGCCACACGCGCGTGAATTAACGACGAGAATTCCGGAAGAACTTCCGCCGAAACCGTCATTACCGTCTAATAAATACGTACAACCGGGCAATTTATATATTAACCAATTAGTCTTATTACCGGGCGTCGAAACAAACGTAACAAAACGATCGCCACCGTTAATTTGCCACCGGCTTCCACTAATTACGGTCGCAGTTCATCATTTACCAAACGAAACGAAACTAACACCGCGTTCGTTTTAATGCCGCGGATACGACGCGATGCTACAATTAATCAACCGCCACCTCAAAATCCACGATGCTTCCAACATATCTATTTCTGTCATTCATTGGAAATTGTATGCAAATAGATACGTGTACGTGTGTACATACATGTACATTCACGTATATACAGCAAGGAGCAAAATTGAATCAGTAACAGAAATTTTTGAGAAAAATATTTTTTATTGTTAAACAAAGTATGTAAAACAGGAAATTAAACCTTACCATATGATTCTTCATAGTTTTACGAAACTGCAACTATTTTTTTAACTTTTGAGATAAGGTTTCTTCCTGGCTTTTCCAGGATTTTTTCATAGCCATATTTACAGGCTTTGTCATATTTAATATTTCGTCCACAAGCCATTTGCTTTGTTAATAGCTCTAATACGTCTTGGCATACTTTCAACCAATCTTGAGCAGAGATCAGGTGGCGCTTGATTCCACTGTTCTATAACAAGAGCATTTAGTTCCACTAGTGAGCTTAGGAGGAGATTTGTATGCTTCATGAATTTTTCTTACAATATATACCCCATAGATCCTCGATGGGGTTTAGGGTTGGGGCTTTGCGCAGGCCAATCTAAGATGGGAAATGTCTGAGTGGTCAGCCAATTAGTTACGCTTTTCGCTGTATGTTTCGGGTCCCGATCATGTTGAAAAACGATTTCTTCTACAGAGAAGGCCATATCTTGCATACATTTTGGCAAATGTTCTTTTAAAATATCTTCACATGTATACTGATTCATAATCCTTTCAATTTTGTGCAATGGGCCAACACCATCTGCCGTACACCCCCACAACATAACTGATTCAATGTATTTTTATTACTGCAGCCAGGAACAAATGTATTTCGAATATTAAAAAATAGTGTAAGCTTCCTCAAAGAATGACGAAATAGTTCATGACACTCATTTTTATTTTATTATACTTTATTTAAAAATAAAAAATATATTAAAGTATATTAAATATATTAAAAATATATCATGAAAATTTTATTCATTGGTTCAGTTTTGCTCCTTACTGTATGTATATATATATATATATATATATATATATATTTCTCGCGCGAATTCCCCAGTTCGTTCTCGATAATGGGGGCAAGGGAAGAAGAAACAACGATAAAAGGGAAAAGAATTGGCAGAGTGGGGAAAATTGACAGAGAAAATTGGATGTAGAAGGGATTAACGACGTGGAACGCACGCGTGCTGGACCGGAAACGAAAAGGAGAGGATAACGGGGAACAAAACCCCGAGGAGGAAGAACAGTGACTGTCTGGGGGCTAATAAATGCACGTAGCTTCCCCATATGTTGCGCCGTGTTGTACAACACAGGTGAAACGAATTAGCGAAATGACGCGATATATACACGAAATAAGATACATAGATGCGTTCGAGTATCATTGGGAGAAGTACAGGACGCTCCAAAAATCACTTGCTACCAAAGTAGATCCGTAATTGTTTTACTATATATTTCTTTCAATTTTCCTTCTCACGGATTTGTGAAACGCAATGGAAAAATATCACCTTTGAACTTGAATTTAGTTTAAAATTAATAAAATTAGTTTTTTCCTGTATTTTGATGTTTTGTGAAAAGAAAAAAAAAAAGAAAAATAGGTGGGGAGAAACTTTTGGCCAGCCCTGTAGTATTTCCCGTTGGTGGAAATCTAGGAGCAGTTTCAAGTTTACTATAATATTTGTATGTATAACGACAACGATGAATTGATCTATTAAGTTTATTTCGACAAGTTTTCGTTGTTTGCAAAAGTGAGTCATAAAATTAAACAACAACAACAACAACAGAAAAATAACAAAAATAACGTTAGTGAAAAGATGGCTGAAACGTAGCAACAACGATAAAATATCGTAAAACGGCGAAATCGTCGCTTCGTTGAAAAGTTGAAACGGACGATTTCTAATGACCGCGCAGCAGTACAGATCGATCTGTTCTGAATATTAGCCCGCGTGATTTTCATCCTGTCATTTATTTCCCTGTCATCCCTCTGTCACGGGGAAGAGGTTTATTGTGGCGATATCGGTCAAGGTGAAAAATCACTGCGCGGCGAGATATTCACCGCCGCGCGGAGACGCGTTTAAACGGCGATCTATTTCCATCAGACGAATTAAACCGCGCGGCGAAATCGGTATTAACGGGCGAATCGGTCGGTCCAAGCTTGCACGTTTTCCTCGAAAACGAAACGCTAGGAAGCTGGCCTGGAATTAGTTCAACAAGTAGCGAACGGATCTGGTCGGCTTAATCTGGAGATAAATGGCACAGATGATATTCTTTGGCCCTTCTCGGCGTTCGATTTCCGTTCGTTGGCCGTTTCAATAGATTTTCCACCGCAGAAGTATACCATATGCAGCAGAGCAGTTTATTTAAAAAAAATTCGCGGGGAAGAGAAAGATTTTTCAAGTAAAAATAGAGGTAGAGGCATGTTTCTATTTTCAGTAATTGGTAAGAGAAATGAAACACGGTGTGATGAACGCGGCGAGATATGACGTAACAATGTAACAACGTAAATTTTCCTATGAATTTACAATGAAAAATTGAAACTTTCCTAAGAAATTCATAAAAAATTCTAAAAAAAAAAAAAAAAGATACCATAACTTTTAATATTCGTTTTAATGTTCCTTCATTACCTGTCGCTGTAGTCTCTATGAAAATTCTTAAATCAACGGATCTCCTCGCCGCCTCCCAAGAGAGATTTGCGAATTCTTGGAAACTGTATCTTTTGCAAACTAACTCTATTAGAAGTAACTTGGTACGAGGGACGTTCGACCAGAGGTGGTGAGAAACTTCTCTTTCTGGCCGGAATCGAAATGTCAGGCTGGCCAAAACAAGCTAGTTTGAGTCGTTTTTTCGTGTGCAAATGAAAGGCGAGGAAAGCAAACATTTTATTGGACAATATATCGGCCATTTTGATCACCTGTTGCCATACTTTGGACAATCTTTTCGAAAAAAAAAGGCTCCAAGAACAAAGATTTGATATCCTCAGTCAGTAGTGAAATTTAGCAAATCAATTCTGACAGCAGATGACTATATACACCAGATGATGTTTGTTTCCTTTTCATTTCGGAAGTAAGCAAAATGTGACGAAAATGTCCCTTTTTCCTGCGAAATCGTACATTTTTCTCATACATGTGTCCACCTGCTAGAAAAAAGACTTACTTTTTGCAAATTACCAATCCAGTACTTGATTATCGATGCCTCAGGTCAAATCCTTCATTAGTAGAGCGCGGATTTTTATGCAGATTTACGTAATTACGTTGCAAGTAAATTTGAATAACGCAAGTATCTGATTTACGAACCCTCGAGAATGGATCATCACGTCTTCAATTCTAACAATTTCTCCTCTTTCGAAATCTACGTGAAAACAAAAATTAATATCTCCTTTAATTCAATCATCTACCCAAACTCTAAAGACTCTTTTTTTTTTAATCGCAAAATTGCACCGTTGGGCAAGATCAGTCTCTTTTAAATTATTACCTTTTGCAATTACTTTATGAGCCTAACTAATTCCCTCACATTGCATTACGTTGCAACTGGATAGTGTCCTCTATGCAGACTCAACTTTGCGTCGTTGACGAAAATTCTAGCAATTATATAGTTCCACGAAATCATAGCGAAGCGATCGTTCGGGACACACTGCTGTCCATAATTAATTTTTGCCTGACAACCACCATGAATTTGTATCATGAATTTTTCGTTAACGAACGTTTAATTCTGCAAAACAAGCGGCTGTTCTCTGCTGTTGCTCAGCGCCGTACAACGCGATTCTGCCCCTGTTATTATTACAGGGGCACGTTGACGTTATTCGGTGGGAAGCACGTCAACGGAGGGCGGTGATTTCGCCGCGAGATATCATTTAAACAAGACCGGAGCTGCACGACGTTAAGCGAGTCGACGAAGCGGTATAATTTTCCAGCGGCTGGTGCGACGACGGGAGTTGTTCAATTTCTTGGCGCGCTCGAGGACTTGTTTGACGTTTTAGGAATTTATCGGCGCTACGAACTTCACGACGTTTGATCTCGCGTATTATACCATCGTTCTCGCTGATGAATTCCACCAACAAATAACGGAGGGCTTGGTTTCGTCGAGTACTCCTACGGCTCTTGCGATCTCGGTGAGTCGAGCAGTGCGGATCTACGCGCGTTTGTGAGAAATTTCGAAATGCGAGAATTTTCATGGCGTGCTTGTAAAATTAAAAAAGAAATGAAAAGGAGAATGTACCGAAATAAAATATTTAAGGAGGTATTCTGGTAACCCGGCTTGAAAAAATCGACTTGTTGGGGATTTTTTTCTAAGGAAACCATGGTAAATTTTTGGTACGCAGTTTTTTCACACAGATTTATCCATACTTAAAAAGTATTTACAATTTTTTTTTGGAATGAAATTAATTATATAGTCTTAGGTAAAGTATGTTTTTAAAAACGGGTTCGACAATGGCTGACGTGATATCCACCTGGTTATTTGAAATTAAAAATACCAAAGTGCATCTTAATTAGCATAAAGGTGGCTATCGCACGATCCACGGAAACAGCGAAATTTCGAGAATTGAAAAAAAATGGCAGCATTTTGAAGTTCAAATATCGATTTTCCTTGTGCTTTTCGTCTTTTGGGCGGTAAAAAAAAAAAAGAAAAAAATAGAAAAAAACATCAGACTTTGAAATTCATGATTCATGCGATAAATGTACATTCGGTGAAGATCTCCTCGAAATTTCAAGTTTAATCGGTCAGCTAAAACATAAGATATCCCATCAGCCAGTTCGAAAAGTATAGATTTGAGAAAAACGCATTTAAAGTTTCTGTTACCCGTTGTACAAAAATATTCATACTTACAATCAATCGAGCAGTACGAAAAATAAAATATTATAAAATAATAACAATGTAAAAATAAATATAAATACAAATAGTAATATTATAAAATAAACTATGTTTTGAGAAAAACACATTTGAAGTTTTCGTTGCCCGTTGTACAAAAATATTCATACGTACGTTGCGAGCAGTACACCTTTTTCCTAATTTTACGAATTCAAACAAACCCTTTTACACAGACATTTTCAAAAGCATATATTTTGAAAAAATGTACAAAAAAAATTGATTACCAAAATACCCTCTTGAAGCAAAAATTACTAGTCAGCAAATGCGGAACAGATCTCATTAAATTTACAAATTTCCACAGATGAATATACATACGTAAATGAATGAAATCATTGCATCAATTTTCTAATTAAACTACATGTTGTCGAGAATCGAACAAGTATTCGGGACACTTTTGCGATCACTAAAAAAAAAAAAAAAAAAAAAAACGTATAAAATAAAATTAAAGAAAGCTGCGTAAAATGTTCAATGGAGGATGGCGAGAAAAACCGTAGAAACAGGTGTTATAATTAGGCTTGGTCGGTAATAAAATGTCTGGTTCTAGCGACGTGTTCTAAAAGCCGTGTAACTCCGGCGGGGTTATAGCGCGACCCGGCGAGCCGCGTTTTACATTTTACACACGAATTTTAATTTCCTGGAATCACTTTCCACCGTCCCTGGAAAATGCCGTGGAAATTGTTAAGACACCGCGGACGTTTATATTATTCAAACTCGCGTGGACGTGAGGGGGGGCTCGCGAGGTACGACGCCGGCGCGGTTTCAAGGCACTAACTAGCAACAATGGCGAGCCATGAAAACTTCAACGGCCGTAAATTATCCGGTGGCCGCGTGGGAAACACCGGCGATATTTTCTTTCGCGAACACGCGTGTTTACAACCTTGTTTCCTGAACATTTCGCAGCAACGCGACGTTAATATTAGCCGGACGAGTTACACGAGCTGGGAGGGTGGGCGAAAGTGGGAGTGGGTCGTCCACGTCTAATAATACGTTCGTTCCAGCGTTCATGGCGAATTGGAGTGTCCAGGCGATATATTCGAACGATGCCGCTGACATGGGTTTCCTCTATCGCGCGAGTTACGCAAAATAAATACGCTCAAACGAATGATCTGTGTTGAAATTGTGAGTCGGCAATCGTGTGGTAATTGAAGACTGCAGGGGAAAAATATTACGAATGTATTTTCGTCTTTTTTTTTTTTTTTTTTTTTTTTTATGTCGATGATTTTGAAGTTTCGCCCAAGTCGAGTTATTTCTAATACTGCAAAAACTTATTGTAACGATAATGATATATATTCTTAATTACATTTATTAAATGACACGCATGCACGTCGCAATATTATAAATTTTTTTTTTTTTTTTTAGTTTCCTGAAATATTTACGATACTGTGATAAAATTCTTTTTTTAGTCCTTAGCACGACGTGATCGAGAAAGAAAGCAGTTTGTCAGGAGAACAAAGATGGCTCACGAAGTATTATTTTCTAATGATATATCCGTCAAATGTTTGGTCGTTTGAAACGTGACGAGTACATTTTTATTAATTTGTTTGTTAGAATTTTCTATGATTTTCCGAAATTTATATCGGATTTTCCGATATTTGCTTGGTGCGACTTATGATTGAAAAAGGAAACAATGTGCCAGGAACGAAGGTATTATAATAAAATGTCTGTTTTAAACAAAGGGTAGAAAATAATGACAGTAATTATCATTATTGTGAATTATCGTGGATTAATTCCCTTCTCGCTTGTATGAAAGGAATATATCGTTTCATCACTGATACGAATTTACTTGAATGAATGCTCGTTCTCGCAATACGAGAGTCATAAACAAACGCGAGTATTCAATTTACTTTCAAAATTTTAATTAACGTTCATGTACCTGTAAATAAATCGAGGGGGGCCGATCAGGAAAGAGAATGAACTGAAGAAAATTAGCGCGAACGCTACGGTTACTATTTTCGAACTAGCCACGCCAAACGATGGACAATCGAGTCTAGCTTATGGCATAGCGATAATTAAATATCTGTTGCCACGTTTTACTACGTATACGTTCGTGGTATACTGACCGGTGATATACGTTTCGGCCTAAATAACTTCGTATCGCGCGATTTGCAATTATTTGATAATCCGTTAACATCGGTCGGTTCAATTGATTACTAATTCATTAACGCGAAGAATTCATCGAAATGACCGAAACTGGAGATTATTATCGGACAAATCGATAACGATACACGATACGTGTGCACACTGAACGTCGAACTTGTGCACAGGTTGTTTCCACACTCTTCAGAACGAACTACGCGAAATTGCGAAGAAGAAGTTTGTACGAATTTATCGGTGGACAAATAGTTTATTTAATGGGAGCTCATTGACTCTTTCCTCTGCTAGCGATCTTTCGTTCGTATATAACGAGAGTTTAGTGCATGTGAACTCGAGCAAGAATTCATTTAATCGTGTGTTGATTAAAATTTGGTTCAAATAAATGGAGCTCTGTTATACCGCGTTGTATTTCGAGGATGATTGGAATTTTCTCGCAATGGTTTCTTTAAGATGCAAAAAAAAAAAAAAAAAAAAAATAAAGAAATATCATTCGTTTGTATTGGATAAATATCAAAAGTAGGAAGATGAGCGAAATCGATAAGTAATTGAACAAATAATTTCCCAATGTCTTTTATATGTCACGATATAAATAAATATTTATAAATCCTCAAATTTATGAATTAATTTTCGTAAAATATTATGAAGAACTGAAACTCTAACACGTTCTTCAATTACTTCAAAAATTCAAGAGAAACGAACATCAATACTTTACAGTGTAACAACATGATACAACTTTAGTTATTACTGGTTAGTTATGATACAAAGTTATTAATAACGATTACGAGCGAGATTCGCGAGAATGTTCTTGGAAAACGTCGGTTTGGCAATTATTCGCGATGTGGATTCGCATCGACGTTGACTACATTTGCGAATATATCGGACGCCATGTTATAATTTCAACGTCAAGACTTAAATTACGACACGCTTGTATTTCCCGTCGAAGTGAAAAATGGAATTCGATTATCGTTTTGGCGGAACACTTCTGAAATATGAAGTATTATTCTCGCGTGTTATATCGATCGTTGTTTCTGCTTTTTTCCCTCTTGCCGTTTGTGCGCGTCATGTAAAAGAAAAGCAAAAGTTTTATCACCATTCATCGTTCGAGTAATGCACTTGATAATGATTGATTGATAAAATTTCGTGTTTAGAATATTACTATATTTACGCTGTCTCAAAAATGTATCTCTCGAATAACTTCAAGACACATAATTTCAAATTGGTATCGTTTAAAAAAACTTTTTGGAACGCTCGCCTTTGATTGAAAATTTCGTCAGTTTCGACCAGTTTGTACATAATATCTGCGCTGTAGCATAAATCTTTCTCGAATAATTTAAAATTCCTCAGTTTCGACTAGCTTCTCTAAGATTATTTATGTTAAAGACAGAAATACGGAATCAACGCAAACATAAAATGACATACAAAGAGTATTAAAATATCTCAAAAACATAAACTACTACGTACATATCTAATGGCACCGTCGTCGCTAATGACCTCACTGTCGATGCGGCATTAAAGAAAAATAGAAGAAGAGAAGAAGTATTTATGCTATACCAAACATTGTCTCTCGATTAACCTCAAGATACGTTAATTTCAAATTAACGTCGTTCAAAAATTTCTCAGAACGCTCCAAAAATTCCATCAGTCCATCCAAAATATTACCGTCGGATATTCACGCTGTCTCGAAAGTAGATTTTAAATTACCGTCGTTCGAGAATTTCTCCAGTTTCAAGAATTCGTCAATTTCGATTGGCTCGTGCGACAAAAAATAAAGAAATTCACCAACAACATCGGCAAACGTCACTCGATTAAAAAGTTTTGCCGAAATGCTCGCAGTTTCCCTTGACGAGGGAAGACTCTCGCCGAGCTTCGTGTGGCACGACAATCCAACAGCGTCGAAAACGGTCGCTCGTCCTAAACCAACGTATCGTTTAACCGACGTATCGACCAAATGAACCCAACCACCGACGGCCACGAAACTTCCTCGGCAACCCTTGAAGCATTGCGAGCGTCATAAATTAGAGGCAACTTTGCCGGGATTATCGTCGCGGAGAGTTGGTCCACTCTCTGGAAAACTCGATTCGTGTATCGGTGTATCGAGCGTGCACAGCACCGACCGGGTCGTCGTCCACAGAGAGAGAGAGAGAGAGAGAGAGAGAGAATGTCCG